>CAUYPK010157930.1:0-39583 GCA_963574355.1 Loris lydekkerianus
CTGGGTTATAGCCTTCATATGAAAGCTAAAATTAGTTTCATAGTAGGACTGAGTACATTGGATATTTTTTCTATCATTCTTGAGATACTTTGCTAGGAATATGTTCCAGCTCCATCCATGTAAACATGAAAGAGGTAAAGTCTCCATCTTTCTTTAAGGCTGCATAATATTCCAGGGTGTACATATACCACAATTTATTAATCTATTCGTAGGTCAATGGGCACTTGGGCTTCTTCCATGATTTAGCAATTATGAATAGGGCTGCAATAAACATTCTAGTACAAATATCTTTGTTGTAATGTGATTTTTGGTCTTCTGGATATATACCTAGTAGAGGAATTGTAGGATGGAATGGCAGGTCTATTTTTAGATCTCTAAGTGTTCTCCAAACATCTTTCCAAAAGGAATTAGTTTGCACTCCCACCAGTAGTGTAGAAGTGTTCCCTTTTCTCCACATCCACACCAACATCTCTGGTCTTGGGATTTTGTGATATGGGCTATTCTTACTGGAGTTAGATGATATCTCAAAGTGGTTTTGATTTGCATTTCTCTGATGATTATGATGAGCATTTTTCATATGTCTGTAGGCCATGCACCAGGAAGGAGATTTTTGAGTAAAGACCTGAAGGAAGTGAGGTCAGCTCCTTCCCACGTGAGACCTTTGCATGTGCTATTCCCTCTCCACCTCTTGAACTTGGTTAACACTTCCTCTTCCTTCTGAACATAGCTCAATAATTGCTTTTTCAAGGAAAGCTACATTTAATATAAATGGCTGTCATAGCACTACAGCTAACTATCTTTTACTGGTATCTGTTTTCCCTAAAGATTAGACTGTCCATAATCTGGTTTGGTTTTCTCCCTAGAAACTGTGCCAGTTTCTGGCACAGTACCTGGCATCTGGGAATTCTTGAAACATGGTTGTATGGGTTAGTGATAAGGATAAGGTCAATGATGGGTTTAGAATTAGGGTGAAGAGCTGGGTGTGGTGGCTCATGCCTGTAATCCTAGTACTCTGGTAGGCCAAGGAGGGTGGAATGCTTGAGCTCAGGAGTTTGAGACCAGCCTGAGCAAGAGTGAGAACCCATCTTTACTAAAAAAAGAAAAACTAGCTACGTGTTGTGGAAGGTGCCTATAGTCCCAGCTACTTGGGAGGCTGAGGCAAGAGGATTGCTCAAGCCCAAGAGTTTGAGGTTGCTGTGAGCTGTGATGCTAGGGCACTCTACCCAGGAAGACAAGAGTGAGACTCTTATCTAAAATAGAAGAAGAAGAAGAGGAAGAGGAAGAGGAAGAAGAAGAAGAATTAGGGTGAAAATTCAGAAAGGAAAGTTGAGTTGGGCTAAGGGTGAGGGGAGGGGCCAGGAGTGATGGATGTAAGGGAGCGGGAGGGGCCAAGGAGATGGAAGGAGGTAAGGGGAGAAGTCCAAGGATAAGGATCATGCTGAGCTTTGGGTGGTGGGGCTGACTGAATCTCCCTCCTGGGCTCTGCCCAGCCACCCTGATAACTCTCAGAGGACGCTGGGAGCCCAAAGATGAGATGCAAATTCATGCAAACTCTCTCAACCTTCTCCTTTTTTTTTTCTTTTTTTTTTTTTTTTTAGAGACAGAATCTCACTTTATTGCCCTCGGTAGAGTGCCATAGCGTCACAGCTCACAGTAACCTCCAACTCATGGGCTTAGGTGATTCTCTTGCCTCAGCCTCCTGAGTAGCTGGGACTACAAGTGCCCACCACAATGCCTGTTTTTTTTTTGCACTTTGGCTGGGGCTGGATTTGAACCCACCGCCCTCGGTGTATGGGGCCAGTGCTCTACCAACTGAGCCACAGGTGTCGCCCCAAGCCTTCTCCTTTATAGTTACTCCCTTTGCTAGATTAGGTAACAAGTAGGGCATTGCAGTGGGCAAATTGAGGTTAGAGACTTGGGACACTGCACTGCCAGCCCCCTTGGGGACATAGTGTCCTGGGGTATTTGGGGTGAAGGGCCCAGCCTTAACCTTTGTAATCCGTGGTAAGATCACTCTGTATGGGGTTGAGGAGAAGGCAGGAGCACATAGAAGGCCTAGAGGACAGGACGGGAGAGGGCTTGGGGTGGGAGAGACAGAGGAGGGAGCTGAAGCATAGAAGAGGATGGCTGCAACCACAGTGAGGAATAGACCTAAAAATAACTCCCCAAGGCCGGGTACAGCGGCCACGCCTGGAATCCTAGCACTCTGGGATGCTGAGGCAGGTGGATTGCCTGAGCTCACAGGTTTGAGACCAGCCTGAGCCAGAGCAAGACCTCATCTCTAAAAATAGCTCGGCATTGTGGCAGGCACCTGTAGTCTCAGCTATTCAGGAGGCTGAAACAAGAGGATCACTTGAGCCTGAGAGTCTGAGGTTGCTGTGAGCTATGACTCCATAGCACTCTACCAAGGGCAACAAAGTGAAACTGTCTCAAAAAAAAAAATAAAAAATAAAAAATAACTCCCCAAGGCCCCCCCCCCAACTTTCAATAGGTCTTCTCCCAATCGTTCCTGTTTCCCAAAACCCAGGGGTGGTAACCCTGGGTTTGCTCAGGCACAAGCCTGAGGGACATAGAGATGAAGGTGGGGATAGTGCAGATAGTGGAGCTGTGAACGTGGCCAGGGTGGGAGACATGGATGGGATTAGGCATGATGATGTAGATCAGACACTCCCCAGTTATAAGCAAAACGTGGATGCATGACTCTCAGTAAATGCTCATTGGGCTGACGAACTGGTTCTCCGGGGGCAGGACCGGATAGCAGAGAGGCTCCTGGGAGGGATGCAAACTCACTAGGGTGGGGTGCCTCGCTGGGACCCACCCACACTGGTCCTCGCTGTCAGGGCATCCCCACTGCCTGGCCCCACCCCAAGCTCTGCAAGGCAAGGAGCAGTTCCTTGGGCCCCACTCCCCCACACACACACACACACAAAATAAGGTCACTCTCTTGCTTAAAATTCACCAGAGCTTAGACCAGTATTATCCTTGGAATCCAAAGCAAGGTCTTTCCAAGGTCTACAGGACCATGCATGACCCAGCACCTTCTTTTAGCCGCACTGGCCTTCTCTGTTCTGTAGACATGTGATTTGGGGACCCTGCACAAGCATCATCCTTGGTTTATGAAACCTTTCCCCAAGCTGCTTCAAGAGTGCTTTGTTCTTGCCATCCAGGTCTCAAGTGTCACATCTCAGTGGTCACCTTCCCTGACCACCATACCTAATGTTTTCCAATCCCTAATCTTGCTGCCCACCACCTGGTTGTGTCTCCAACTGCACTTACCTCAGTACAGAAATATTTAGCTGTTCATGGGTTTATTGTCAGTCTCTTCCACCAGCCATGGAAGCAGAGGGGAATTCACAGCCACTTCCCTGAAGTCAAGAACAGTGTCTAGAGAGACAAGTGCCATGTGGCAAGCAGATCCTAGAATGTTAACGCTAGAAGGGAGTTTCCAGGTCTTCTTGTCCCACCTATTTATCTGACAGATTTGGGCCACCAAGCCAGAGGGACTTGCTCAAGGCCAGCTGGGAAGAGAGGGCTGGTGCACTTCCCTCTATACCAGTTGAGCTTTCAGGCTGATCCAAAAGGGAGGCAGGGGTGTAAAGCTGAGTGAAAGCTGGAAGAAGCCCCCTACCTCACTGGTTTTGGCAGCTTGATGTGAGCCCCCTGTCCCACATTCTGTCCCCAGAGGTGCCTAGAGTCAGGGCAGAAATCCTGTGTGTGGCTGGATGTGTCCCCCCAATAAATCTTCCTCCAAGATGACTTTCTGGGAAACCAGATTCCAATGATCGGCCCTGGCCCCTCCTTCTCTGGCTCAGGGACATTTTTTAGGATAGGCATGCCTTCTAATGCTGCCTATGTGGAGGGCAGGGAAAGTTCATCCTCCTTGGGGGACGGGTTGCCTGAGCGTACTTTGGCCTTTGCTCTGGGCTGATTCTTAAGTCAAAGCCAGGGATAGAAGGGCACTGCACTTCCAGCCTCGACCACAGGCCTTCTGGCCACAAGGGGGCGCCTCTGGGTGTTTCTTAGTCCGTCAACTTTTTTCTAAGGTGAACAAATCTGATGATTTGGACTAAATTCTTAGGTATGAATCTGCATGTGAGATAGCCTCAAACACACCCCTTTTGTGCTCGGTGCATGAGGAGCCTCTCCCAGAAATCACAAATGCAGGAAGTGAAAATCCAACAGTCAAAGACAACCTCCCCCACCACACACACACACACACACACACACACACACACACACACACACACACACGCACACGCACAGTGCAGGGGTTTCGTTAAAGGGAGAGGAGCCTTGGGCCGCCTGTGGCTCAAAGAGGTAGGGCGCCGGTCTCATATGTCCAAGGTGGCAGGTTCAGACCCAGCCCCAGCCAAAAACTTCAAGAAAAAAAAAAAAAAAGGAGAGGATTCTTGGAATCAGCCAGCTGGAAGAGGCTGAGGGAAAGATATGGGCAGTGTTTTCTCTCAGGTCATGGAACTGTGGCTACTCTGAAATTTCAACATGGAAGGGGCCCTGGGATGGCTGTTTAGTTAGAGAGGAATTGTGGTTAGCTGTGGAGCTTTTTGTGGAAACTCTACTTGTGCTGCAAGCACTTTTTGTTTTCTCAGATGCTGGCAGCTCAGGCCAGGGATCCCTGGTGGATCCCTACTGACTGGAGGAATGAACATTGATGATGGTCTATGGCCAGGCTACGAGATGCACTCAGGGAAATCCTCGGCCATGTAAGGCTCAGGGTGGGTCGCTGGTTATTCCAGACATTAAAGCCATCTGATCCCCCTGCCACAAGTACCACAGAGATGGAAGAGCAGTTACCCTGTTGTTGCCCAAAGACAATTTGACTCTGGCCAGAGAGACAGACACAGAATTTGACTGAGGTGGCAGAGGAGGTAAGATGGGCTGGATCTGAGATCTAGGGAAGCAAAAAAACCAGGAAGGCATTGGGGCAGTAGAGAAAGAAGACAGGGATAACTTACTTGAAGCCTGCACAAATCTATTTTTAAGGGTTCTAAGACCATAAGAAAGAAAATTAGACTTCCCAGAGTTCCACCCATTCAGTCAGGATAGGTTAGATATGCTGCAATAAACAATCCCCAAACATCAATGGCTGCACCCAACCAAAGTTTATTTCTCATTCAGTACCATGTCCAACTCAGTCAACGAGGGCCTCTGCTCTAGTCCCTCAGATACATGAGCAAGTGCCATTTCAACACCTACTTCTGGAATAGAGAAGCAGAAGAGAACTCTGGGGTCTCCACACCAGCCTGGAGATGACCAGATCACTTCTGCTTAAAACTCGGCCCAAACTCATTCTGATGACTCTACCCACCCATAAGAGGGACAGAGGCTGAATTTTCCATGTGTCCAGGAGAAGAACTGGATTTCAGTGACTACATTAACTGTTTAATTTTTTAAATAGTATTATTATATATCAGTTATATTGCTTGAAGGTTATATTAGAAGTCAGGCTCCAAGACTTTTCAAAATACCTTTTTCCCTATCAGTCTTTTGAGTCCAGATATTCCTTCATATCCTGATTATGTGCTCTGGGAGGTGATGGCAGGAATATGGGGCTTGGCTGGATGTGGATTGAGCTGGGAAGCTTCTTGTCTCTAGAACAGATGATTCAAAGATGAATTCACTGCTGCTACCTATATCTGATGTCACCTGGCACCTCCACTCCCACCCACCCCCCACACACACCCCACAGCATAAAAACGAAGTGGGAGCCAAATACATTATGTTGGTTTTTATTGAACTCACTGGGTTCAAGTACACAAAGAAAAAATGGGATCAGAGT
Organism: Loris lydekkerianus; assembly: GCA_963574355.1. Lineage (NCBI taxonomy): Eukaryota > Metazoa > Chordata > Mammalia > Primates > Lorisidae > Loris > Loris lydekkerianus. Next base: position 5,798 of record CAUYPK010157930.1, read on the forward strand.
GGGGTAGGATGTGAGCTGGAGAGCCCCACGTATACACACAGGCTGTCCCTGAGAACTGCATTTAGAGTTCCAGGAAAGTTGGGCTGCTGAGGGCAAAGGAGACATGTCAGATCCAGGCATACAGCTGTGCTCAGTTTCCAGGCTCTTCCAAAAAAGGAAGCTGTTGGTTGGTTTTAGGGTTGAGTAAAAGGAAAGTAAAAGACATGGTAGGAGATGGGAGAGGACTAGGAAAGACTAGGAAGGAGAGCTTAGAAACCCAAGCTGGCATCCTGGGGGATGGGGGGCCGGGGATAGATTTCCACAGGAGGCTGTGGCATGAGGCTGCCCAAAGCAGCCTTCTTCTTGGAAGGCCTGTTGTGCATTTGACTTTAGTCAGCGGCTTTATACCCTGGACACTGCTGTGCTCATTCCTCACAGCTCTGGCCCAGTTCATATGATGTTGGAGCCATCTTGGCTGGAAAAGGTCTCTGCATATAGAGAATAAAGTTCAGGCTGACTGAAAACAGGAAGGATGGGAGGGTCTGGAGGACCCTAAGAAGCTGGCCCTCCTCATGCTTGGATCTTCCTTTCTTTCAGGGTGGTATGAGGAGGGGCTTAGATGGAGACGCTGTTCTCAATGAGGGGAGGGTCCAGGTAGGTGTAGGGCAGTGCCAGGCCCTGGTTCCGCTCCTGGATGCCCCTTGAGATCTGTGCCAGCTGCCTCTGGAAGGCAGCAATGCTCTGCCGTGGGGCCTCCTCCGTGAAGTGCTCATCTGGGTAGGTGCCCAGGGGCCTCTGGGGGGAAATCAGGTGAGAGGTCAGGAAGATATTCAAGATGGGATAGAAAATAATGAAGGCTCTCATGTGTGGACAAATAAGAGTGTCAAGTTGGCATCTGACCCAGCTGCAGCTATTGTAAACATTCCTGATTTGGGGGTCAAACCAGGGCCACAAACCACTTTTCCCTGCAGTTTGACACAGAACAGCCCTCCAACACCCAAAGCGCACACAAGTGTAGATGACAGAATGTGACTTGGGAGCCAGCCATTCTAAATTCGGAGCTCCCTCTGCTGGTAATCCTCTGCTTTTTACTCTGACTGTTAAAGACTCAATTCCTGCATCTGAAAGTAGAAAGATTGAATCAGAAAATCTTTAACGGTCCTTTCCAGTACTTGATCCACTGCCCAAAGAAGTAACACAACCACACTCATCACACAACTGAAATCAGCATAAACAACCTTAAGCAAATATACCCAAGAAAACATCTATTACCCTCACGATTTCACAAAATTCAACTCCTAAAGACAACTAGCATCCTGGCTCTGAGGCATCTTTTCAATCACCACTACCCCATAACCATAACACTTTATTAGCATGGCCAACCATAGCCAAGGACTATTATAATGAACTTCAGTCAGTGCCCATCTGTGTACAGGACTATCCCTCCCTTTATGATTACATCACACAACCAGTTCACCATGACAATGCATGTGCCGGCTTCCTAGCCAGCACAACTTCCCATCTCATATAAGCTTCATACACCATAACTGATAGACGATAATACTGTTTAAAAAATTATTTTTCTTCTTTTGTTGCATTGATGAGGTCCTTCAAAGCCATATTAAATAACAGCAATAATAATGGACATTATTTTCTTATCTCTAATTTTAATGAATAGACCTCTACTGTTTGACCATGAACAGTGTTTTCTTTTGTTTTCTGGAAATATACTTTTTATTGTTATGTTTCCTTAAGAGGGTTTCATTTTACACTGAGTTTTTTATTAATAATGGATGTTCACTTTATCAAATGCTTTTTCAGCATATATCGAGATGATTATATGGTATACTTCTTCATTGACGTAATGAATTATATTGCTAGATTTCATAAGGTTGAACCAACCTTTCATTCCTTTCATTCCGTAAACTAGACTTCATCATGGTGTATTATTGTTTCACTATTCACTAGTGGCCTTTGCTGGCTGGTATATATTTAAGACTATTATAGTTGGCTGGGTACAGTAGCTCATGCCTGTAATCCTAGCACTCTGGGAGGCTGAGGTGGGTGGATAGCCTGAGCTCAGGAGTTCAAGAAGTCTGAGCAAAGTGAGACACTGAAAAAGCAGAAAAACCTCCAGGTCATCATGGCAGGTGCCTATAGTCCTAGCTACTTGGGAGGCTGAGAATTGAGACCAAGAGTTTGGGTGACTGAGTGAGATACTCTATCAGAAAAATAAATAAATAATAAAAGTAAATTAAACAGAAAAGCTATCTGGGCATTATGGTGGGTACCTGTAGTCCCAGCTACTCCTGAAGCTGAGGCAAGAGGATATCTTGAGCCCAAGAGATTGAGCTTGGTATAAGCTATGATGCTGCCACAGCATTCTAACCTGGGTGACAGAGTGAGATTCTGCCTCAAAAAATAAATAAACAACAACAACAAGAAAAGATTAGTAAGCACTTTACATTGACCATCACAACCACACAACATCCCTTAAGACAGATTCTCTTTTCATTCCCACTTTACAGATAAAGAAATTAAGGCTTAGAAAGGCCATGTTTAAGGTTATATAGATGGTAAGTATGGATCTAGGACAAGAGCTCTCTCCATGAGCTTTCTCCACTCATTAAGAGTACTACCATTAGCCACGTGCTAGTAGCAGGGTCTGTACTGGAGCATAATGATTTGCAAAGCTTCAACCTTTTTCTAATGTTTTTAATCAGTATGAATGACATAGGAATTACTTGTTTCTTGAAAGTTTAAAAGGATCAGATCTTTTACAACTTTTACATTGACAATATGGTTTTCATCTCTTATAGAGTTGAGTTTTGGTCATTTATGTTTTCCTAGAAAATTATTCATTTCAAGTAGATTTCTAAAACTTTAGGCAATATTTTACATAAAACTATAGGTAATATTTTCTTACAATTTTTAAAATGTTCTCTGTATTTGTGACCATATACCTTTCCCATTTCTAATGTCATATATTTTATGTTCCTTCTTTTTCTCTTGACTAGAATTGGCTAAAGCTTCTTTATTTTATTGATTTTTCAAACAATCAGTTTTATGTCTTATTTACCTAATTGACAACTAATTTCTAAAACTATAGTGCAGTCATCAAAACAGCAAGACACAGAAATGTGACAGCCGGATCAAAGCCTACTTAATAGGCTCAGCGCCTGTGGCTCAAGTGGCTAAGGCGCCAGCCACATACACCTGAGCTGGCGGGTTCAAATCCAGCCTGGATCCGCCAAACAACGATGATGGCTGCAACCAAAAAATACCCGGCCATTGTGGTGGGTGCCTGTAGTCCCAGCTACTTGGGAGGCAGAGGCAGAAGAATCGCTTGAGTCCAGGAGTTTGAGGTTGCTGTGAGCTGTGATGTGATGCCACAGCACTCTACCCAGGGCAACAGCTTGAGGCTATGTCTCAAAAAAAAAAAAAAAAAAAAAAAAGCCTACTTAATATCTATGTGATGCTGAGCAAGTTGCTTAGTCGCTCTGAACCTCAGTTTTTTCCTCTGTAAAATGGAACTACCATTTATTGAACACTTATATGTCAAGGATTTCATTTATTTCATTTTATTATCTTATTTTCTTTGGGGACAGGGTATTACTCTATTGCCCTGGGTAGACTTCAGTGGCATTATCATAGCTCACTGCAACCTCAAACTCCTGAGCTCAAGCATCCCTCCTTCTTTGGCCTCCCAGAGTGCTAGGATTACAGGTGTGAGACACTGCCCTTGGCCTGTACTAAGCATTTTAAATATAGCTACTTATGTGTGCTGTATTTTAAGATAGCATATGCAAAATATCTGACTTAATGACTGAGACATAAGAGATCCTCAGTAAGGGACAGCTGCCTTTATTATTATTATAAATTTCCATGTCAACTCTTACCGGATTATGAGGAAAAGCTCCCACCCTTGTCCTTTTGCCTATTTATCATCTCAGGGACCAGAAAGGGGCAAGGCCCAGACATAAGTTCCTGCCATTCCCAGGAAACACCTGCAATCTTTTTAGCACCTACAAGAGTCAAAGATAAGAAATGAGGATATCTACCTGCCAGAGAACTTGTGAATAGGACAAGTCAGGCAGGAGGGTGACTGGTGGTGCAATGTGGAAATGGAAACGATGGGAATTGGTTGCTCACAGTGGCTCACCTGGCCTAAACTACAGACCTGTTTCCTCTGTGCCCTCCTACCTCTAAAATTGCCCCTTCCATCCATTCACACAGCCACAGGAATGCCCTTGACAAAACAATTTTAACCATGCCACCTCAGGCTTAAAACTCTTGAAAGGCTCCCTATTCTTCTCTGAACAAATACTGTGCAGATAGAGCCCTACCCACCGCTCCACCCTGCTATTTCCATGCTTTAAACCCTTTGTGATGCCAATGACACACCAGGAAAATCTTGTCTTTACTCATTGGCCCTCTGCTTCCCCCTGCCTAGAAACTAGCCCTCCTTTGCTGTCAAACCCCTACTTGTCTCACAGGCTTAGCTTTTGGGGGGTTTTTTGAGACAGAGTCTCTCTATATCGTCCTTGGTAGAGTGATGTGGCATCATAGCTCACAGCAACCTCAAACTCTTGGGCTTAAGCTTAAGGGTCTCACTCTTGCTCGGGCTGGTCTCAAACCTGTGAGCTCAGGCAATCCACCTGCCTCAGCCTCCCAAGTAGCTGGGACTACAGGCACCCACCACAATGCCTGGTCATGTTTTTGTTGCAGTTGTTATTGTTGTTATAGCTGTCCCGGGCCAGGTTCAAACCTGCCACTCTCAATGTATGTGGCTGATGCTGTAACCACTGTGCTATGGGCACTGAGCCAACAGGCTTCAGCTTAAATGTTACTTCCTCTAAGAAGCCTTCCTGGGTTCTCCCAGACCCAGTAAGGTTGCACAGGGCCCTGTCCTTACCTCTATCACTGGACTGTAAGCTCATGAGGATAAGGTTCCTAGCTGGCACACCATGGGTATGGAACGGAGGAATTATTTTTTTTTTTTTTGAGACAGAGTCTTACTGTGTCACCCTCTGTAGAGTGCTGTAGCATCACAGCTCATAGCAACCTCAAAGTCTTGGGCTTAAGCAACTCTCTTGCCTCAGTCTCCCACGTAGCTGGGACTACAGGCGCCCACCACAATACCTGGTTGTTTTTTTTGGAAACAGTGTCTCACTCTTACTCAGGCTGGTCTCAAACCCGTGAACTCAGGCAATCTACCCACCTCGGCCTCCCAAGTGCTCGGATTACAGGTGTGAGCCATTGTGCCCGGCCGGAGGAATTAATATATAAGTAATTCCTATCACACTGGAGTGCCTTTTTTCATTTATCTATATGTCTCCTCAACTAGGCCACAGGCCTCTTCTTTTTTTTTTTTTTTTTTTTTTTTGCGGTTTTTGGCTGGGACGGGGTTTGAACCCACCACCTCCGGTATATGGGGCTGGCGTCCTACTCCTTTGAGCCACAGGCACTGCCTGGCCACAGGCTTCTTGAAGGAAAGAAGGTCTCATTCAACTTTATGTGCCTCGTGCTCGATGCTATGCCAACACATGGAAAGTACTCAAAAAATGTTTGTTGAATGTTTGGATGAATGGATGAGTAGCTGGTGGGTGAATGGTTGATGAATGGATGAATGATTGGATGAATGGATGGATAGATTGGTAAATTTATTAATTGGATGGAAATAGTGACCCAGCTATTAAACTAGTATTTGCTTCAACAAATATCTTTTGGGATCAATTATCATTTCCGGAAGAAAGCAGCTTGGCAGCAGGCATAGATCTCAGCAGTCAATCCTCAAGATCCTTGGAACAGCCACCACTATCTCCACTGCCCAGGCCCTGCAAAACCCTGTCCCTCCAAAATCCCCCTCCACACACACCTGGTCCTTGGGTTCTTGGCTGACCAGCCAGAAGAGGAGAAGGTTGTTACAGGTGATGTTCACTTCCGGGAGGGTATCTAGGTAGCTCTTCAGAGTGGTGGTCCCCTTAGTCTGGGGTGGGGGCTGCCTCATGGATGATGGAGCATTGGGCATCCAGGCCCCAAAGTCATGCTGTGAAGACCCCCATCCCACTGCATCAGTGGCCATGGGGGAGGATGGGTCCCATCTTTATAATCCCTGCTCCTCCTTCCACTGTCCCAGGTCTTGTGGTTGGGAAATGAAGGGATTGTGGAAAGGGAAGAGAGGAAGGGGTAGAGGGTGGAAAGTCCCAGAAGTGGGGCAGGAGCCCAGCTCATTCCTTGTCACTCCCCACCCAATGTTCCAGGACTGGGTGGAGTGAGTCATCTGGGAAGGAGGAGGACTCAGAGTGCAGGTAATTCTAGACAAGGGCCTGGGGCTGGCACGCCATACAGAGCAACCTGATAATCCACTTTGCTGGGTTCTAACCATGACAGGAGCCCCTAAGTTCTACTACTAACATCAACGTGAGTTGCCATATTAACCCTAACCCCACCCAGCACCACCCAAGGCCAGCCCTTCACTCCACCCAGTGGCCACTCCAACCCCAAGCCCAACCACAAACCCATGCCAACCCTGACCCACCCAAGCTGTCAACCTGAGCTCAAGCCTGCTGCTGAGGCCCGCTGTCCCCAAGCCTACCCTCTGCAGCCTCACCTGCCCACTGTTGACAGCAGCGTGCTGGGCGGAGCAGTTGAAGATGATTGCAGTGAGGAACTTCACCAGCTCTCCTGGGGTGCACAGCCGGCTTGGGAAGCCTGGGTGTGGAGAGGAAGAAAAGAGCTAGGGACAGCTCAGGGCTGGTGCTAACCACAGGGGAAAAGTGAGGAAGTAAGGGCTGAACATTTGGCCACCACTGTCTTAAGACTAAGATTAGGGTTGGGCTGAAGCTAGGGACGGACATCACTAAGGTCTGTGGTCTCTCAAGTGAGTTAGGATAGGAAATGGGAGCTGGCATCAGGTCAGAAAACACCTGAGGCCATGAGCAGGGGCCATGAGTAGGGTCCATGATGGAGCCAAGTTCAAGCCATGTGCCACACTGTCTCTCCCTGACCTCCAAAGGCACTCCAATCTGCAGCCCATATTAGCACTTAAAGATTTCATTCTACCCAATTCACCATGATTTGTCTGTTCCAAGCACCCAGTAGCAGACCATCCTCCGCTGGGCAAAGCAGCAGAGACAGAGGACCACAAGGTGTGTTACTCAAAAGCTGCAGTAGTGGAAGCAGAAGGAAGCACCCAAGACTAGAGCTTGGCAGTTTGAGAAGAGGGAAAGTAGGGCAGAAATGGGCACCAGGGCTGGAGGACAGGAAGGGGCCTGGCTGAGTTTAAGGATGGGTGAGCTTTGAATGGGAGAAAGGGGAGAGAGGAAAGCAAGCTTTCTCTGGCTGGAGGCAGAAGAGCTCCCAGGCTCAGCCCTCAGCCTTCGTCCCTCTAATCACATCCAAGCCCATGGCTTTAACCACCTCCCACTTACTGACAACTCTCAAATCCTCATTTCTGGCTGTGCCTGGCTCTAGACTCAGCAATGGGCATGCATCTGAGGCAGCTGACCTGACATCTCCAACCTGAGTGTCCTCAAGGCACCTCAAACTGAACATCTGCAAGGCCAAATGGTCCACTCTCCACCCACTCGCTCCCCAGGCCTATCCCTTCCACTGTGGTTCAACTTCAGTACTCTTTATCCAGTTCTTCCAGCCCAAATCCACGCACTCTTCCTCTTTTCATCGTATTCCACACGCATCAGCATGGGTAGACTTCCAGAAGCCAGTCTGTCCTTGTCTCTCCTTACCATCTCATCCTCCACCACCACCCAGTCTCCATCACCCCCCAGTGGATGAATCCTGTGGCTCTCACCCTTGTCCCTTGTGGCCTGCTCTTCACAAGAAAGCAAGAGTGATCCGTTAAGGTTATAAATCAGATTATGTCATCCTTCACTAAAAACCTTGAAGGGCTTCTCATCTCACCTTACTGTAGCCCCACTTGACCCAGCACCTGCTCCTTCTCTAAATTCATTATTTCTGGACTTTTCTCCCTGCCATTTACTCCACTACAGCCACACAGGTTGTCCTGGTATTCCTTAAATACACTCAGACCTCAGGGTCTGTGCATGTCCTACACCTCCACCTGCTCCCTTACCCCAGTTATCCACAGAACTGGCTTCCTCACTTTCTTCAGGTCTTTACACAAGAATCAGCTCCTCAGAGAGGCCTTCCCTGAACAGCTTCTGAAACAACCTCCCTGCCCTGGCATGCGATAGCCCCAATGTTGTTTTGTTACTCTTCTTAGCATTCATAAACACCTGACATATTTGTTTGTTGATTATCTGTATCCCCACCAAAAGAATTCTGAGCTCCATGAAGGCCAGGACTTTTGTCTGTCTTGTTCACTGCTAAGCCCCAGCACCTAAAACAATACCTAGTAAATATTAAGAGCCCAGTAATCATGAATTCAATGAAGCAAATGCAGGAGAGGCTAAGAAGCCAGAGTGGGAAGGCATAGGGCATAAGCAAAATGAGGGGACAGGGAGGAGACCTAATTGGAGGTGAGACTGCAGGACCATGCAGTTTCTGGGCAGTATTTCAGAGGATTAACAGGGCAGCAGCTCTCCAGGCTTGGTGGATAAGCTACAAGAGTTTGGGAGGAGTGGGTCTGGTTATGAAGCAGCTGCCATACAGGAGCACTGAGAGGAGGATTGAGACTAGGGTGGTGACAATCGAAAATAATGGGGACAACAGGGATTAGCCACCCAACTGGATATAGGAAGACAGAGAGGGGAACATGAGTCAAAGACGGCTCATGGAATCAGACTGACTGGAGAGGCTGATGCAACAGGACAGAGAGAGTGGGAAGAAGGACCAGGAATCTGCCTGGGAATATGTGGGAATTATCTGAATGTTCATTGTGGTTGATTGTTTAGCCTTGGAGGCTGAGAATAAAAAAGTAAAGCAGGAGTCAGACTATCTATGAAAATTCTTTTGTATTATATATTGTTTATTTTTTCCCTTGGAATATGAAAGCTGAAGTCAGACTGACTGAGGTTAATGAGTGTGTTTTGCCATTAAATACTATATATGGGTGGCTCATGCCTGTAATCCTAGCACTCTGGGAGGCTGAGGCAGGTGGATTGCCTGAGCTCACAGGTTCGAGACCAGCCTGAGAAAGAGCAAGATCCTGTCTCTAAAAATAGCCGGGCATTGTGGCCGGTGCCTATAGTCCCAGCTACTCGGGAGGCTGAAACAAGAGAATCACTTGACCCCAAGAATTTGAGGTTGCTGTGAGCTACAATGCCACAGCACTCTACCAAGGACGACAATGTGAGACTCTGTCTCAAATAAATAAATAAATAAATAAATAATAAATACTATATATAAATTTAGAGTAAGCTTCTGCCAGTTAGAAGAGCTGCTGTCAATCAGAACAATGTTCTGACATATTAAAACAGAGACAAGCTGAATAAATTAGGAGAAATGAATCAATGTGAACCAACAGTAATTAGATCCACCTCTGGATCTTAAATAGGAAACAAACACCCTCAAATATGAAACAGCTGCCGGAGGGAAGAAGCTCAGGAATGTTCATGATTAACAGTAGGCTTGCCAAACACAGGGAAGGGTCACCCTTTAAAAAATCTGAAACCCATCTGGCTGTTACTACCTTAACCCAGAAACCACTCTTGGTATCACTAATAGTGAGATAATCTGACACTATGTCCATCCCAATATGATGCAAAGCAGAGGACACAGAATCACCTGAGAAATATTCTTGCCAAAAATGGTTAACCTTCAGATATTACTTCTGGTTTACAAAAAACACGATATACAGGAACCAAATAAATGACATCATGAGGAAGGAATTATTATTATTGTTTTTTTTTTTTGAGACAAAGTCTCACTTTGTCTCCCTTGGTAGAGTGTCATAGCATCACAGCTCACAGCAACCTCCAACTCTTGGGCTTAAGCGATTCTCTTGCCTCAGCCTCCCAAGTAGCTTGGACTACAGGTGCCCACTGCAACACCTGGCTATTTTTTGGTTGTCGTTGTCATTGTTGTTTGGCAGGTCAGGGCTGGATTACCTGCCAGCTTCAGTGTATGTGGCTGGCGCCCTAGCCACTGAACTACAGGTGCTGAGCCTGAGGAAAGAATTAGATAAAGTCAGAAGGGGAGATATTCTGCAGAACAAGTAGGCTAGGCTCCTCAATATATCTGTATCATGTGATTTTCAGAAACCAGAGACTTTCAAGCTCTAAACTGAAAAAATGCACCATGTAGTCCTTGATTAGCTCCTGAATCAATTGGATCAGCTGGGGAAAAATGGGACAAGTGGAGAAATTTGAATATGGACTAGATATGCACGTAACATTGGAGATTATTGTCAGTTTTGATCAGTGTGACAACAGTGTTTGTGTAGAAAAATGTCCATTTTTAAGATGCATATTGATGAGGTGAAATATGATGACTAATTTACTTTAAAAAGCTTCAGCAATTAGCAAAGGCAACAGGTTAATCAAATATGGCAAAATGCTTACAATTATTGAATCTGGTGGTGGGTGTTCATTTCACTATACTCTATACCTTCTGTACATTTGAAAATTTTTGGTTAAAATGAAAAGCTTCCAAGTCTATTACAGGTAGAGTTGCGATAGCAGCTCATTCTATTTAGAGGTGACCTAAGACCATCTAGGTCTCCCCAGACAGGATGTCCTCTGGGTGGCTTCCAGAAGTGCTAAGTCAGCTGAAAGCTATATCCCTGCTGAGAGAAAGCTCAGGCCAGGGCTGGGCTAGGAGAACTGGATGAGGGACATGTGAGCCACTTTGAGCTCTTCCTTTTCTTCCACTTCACCCAGATATATAGGTCTCTTCTATATTTTTGAGTGTCTGGAATACATACTATATTTTACACTGTATAATACAGTGGTACTAGATAAGTAAGCAATGAAGAATAGCAATAGGGTATATGATTTGAGCAAGGCCAGACATCATTCTACAGAGGGGTGACTTACAGTTTTCATGTATTAATCTTAAGGATGACAATAAGATGTCAAAAAGAAAAGTCCTTCAAGGAATGGATGTTTGGGGAATTTCCAAGCCTGGGAATCAGCTACAGAGAAGAAACGGGGGTGGGGGGAGGCTAATTCCATTAGGTAAGGGTAGAGAGAGGAGTCAGAGATCCAGGACTAGCCAGCAGCTGAGAGGTGGGAGATGGCCTGGAGTCAGGAAGAAGTGGGAAGGTCAAAAGAACATATCCTCCCTGGAGCTAAGGGAAGACTTTCTCAGCACCCTGGGAGACCAAGGCAGATGGATTGCTTGAGCTCAGGAGTTCGAGATCAGCCTGACCAAGAGTGAAACCCTGTCTTTACTAAATGGAAAAACTAACCAGGTGTAGTGACAGGCGCCTGTAGTCCCAGCTACTCAGGAGGCTGAGGCAAGAGAATTGCTCAAGCCCAGGACTTTGAGGTTACCGTGAGCTATGACAATGACGGAGTTTGAGGTTGCTGTGGGTTATAACACCATGGCACTCGGCCCAGGGTAATAGAGTGAGGCTGCCTCAAAAAAAAAAAAAAAAAAAAAAGAAGAAGGCCGGGCATGGTGACTCATGCGATAATCCCGGCACTCTGGGATGCCATGGCAGGCAGATCTCCTGAGCTCATAGGTTTGAGACCAGCCTGAGCTAGAGTGAGACCCCCATCTCTAAAAATAGCCAGGCGTTGTGGTGGGTGCTTATAGTCCCAGGTACTTGGAAGGCTGAGGCAAGAGAATTGCTTGAGCCCAAGAGTTTAAGGTTGTGGTGAGCTATGACACCGTGGCACTCTACCCAGGGTAACAAAGGGTAAAAAAAAAAAAAAAAGAAGAAAGAAAGAAAGAAATAGAGAGAGAGAGAAAGGGTGGTCTGAGCCATCTCCTGAGCACTGAAGTTAAGAGGAGGCCTGAGAGAAGAGCAATGGTGTTAGTGGCCTCAGAGGTCTTTCAGGCAGTGTCAGAGATGGAGAGTTAAGGTTAGATGACAAGCAATGAGAACTCAGGTAGTAGCAAGACCAACCCACTCCACGATTTGCAGCCAAAGGAAATGAAGAGAGGGTCACCTCGCAGGACAGGCATGAGAGGGTATGAGAGAAAGTGCCAGAATCTTTTGAAGTCAGAGATAACTCCTACTGCATAGAAAGCCCTGCAAGCTGAAGTGAATAGATGGACTCTCATAAAGGTGAAGGGACAAGAATGGCACCATGCAGTGGCTGAAAGCAAGGGCTTTGGAGACAGTGAGAGCTGGCTCTGAATCCTGCCTCTGCCACCTACCCTGTGCCTCCTTCCTCATCTGCTAAGTGGGGACAATAATATATGTATTTCAAAGGCTGGTCAATAAATAAGAACTGTTGGGTGCAAGGAGACAGGGTGAGAGCTAGTAAGGGAGGGGGGATGGAGGGAGGATACCTGAGCTCTCCCGGCTCAGAAACGCCTGAGTAAAAATCTCGCCGACCCAGGCCTGCAGCTCTAAATCCTGCTGCACCACAGCCTCGCTGGGATAATAGTAGCCCACGATTTCTGAGACAAAGCTGCAAGAAAGAGATGCTGGTGCCACTAGGGTAACCTTGGGCTCAGGCCTTGCCAGAAAACCAAAGCCCACTGTCACTCAGGCTGCGGGAGGCAGACCACCAGAGTCCACTGAGCATCCACAGGGGTTCAGTGGGGACCCCCAGACCCAGTCCCACTACTTCCCCCCCTTCCTCCTGACTCATCACCCAAGAGAAAAGGAAGATCTGCCTACCTGAAGCCCCCTACCCCGCCTATTCATAGCTGGTGCACCAGCTCTGGTACCTTGACTCCCCTGGACATCATCTCATTCCCTTCCTCCACTACATCCACACACCCCAGCCCCTCTCAAGACTGCACAGCTACCTGCCATTTCACAGGAGACCTCAAACCAAATTCATCCTTGAGAATTCTCTATGTTGGAGAGAGAGAGCACCTGGAATCCCCAGCCCCAAACGACCCAGCCCACACCACCACAGGGGTCCACATGCCCCAAGCCCAGGAGGCCCTGTGGAGCTGGAGAGGCTGCAGGGTCCTGCCCCGCACCTCTCAATGGCCGCCCAGATCTTCAGGCCATCGTCTCGGTAGTGGTAGTTGGGGATGGCCAGGACACCGCGGGCCCGCAGACTGTCCGGGAGGCAGAAATTGGTGTAGGTGATGTGGGCCAGACCCGTGCTCATGAGGTAGAGGAGGCCTTGCCTCCCGATGGACGTGACCTGAGGACACAGCACAACTCGGCTCCGGGGCTGGCCCAACCCCAACCCAGCTTCTGAGGACAAGGTGAGACTAGTGACTCGGCCCAGGGAGGGGCTTATTCGGTTAATCAAGCGGTGCAAGGCCAGTGACCAAACATCTATGGGTGCCTACCTGACGCGGGCCGCGCAGGTTGCGGCCCTATTACGTTTACAGGCGGAGATTCTTAGATACTAGGCAATTAAAAGAATGAACTGAAAGCCGGAGAGGCGGGAGCCTGACTGGGCACTGGCTGCGCCGGGAGTAGCGCTGGGGCTGGGAATGCCTGGCCTGCGGAACCATGGCCCGAGGGGGTGAAACACAAGGGTGGGACAGGGGGCGCGGACAAGGTTTGTGGGCGGGTCAAATAGGAAACTGACGGGGAAGGGCGGGGCGTGAGGACAGGGCGTGGGCGTAGAACAGGGCTGGTGGGCGGCGCCTCAGGGACCCAGCAGGGAGGCCTCACCTTGTCCACCAGGCCCTCAGGGTTGAGCAGCGTGGCCCTTGCTATGGTGTTCACCTGCAGGGTGTAGCGAGTGTGGGGAAGAAGGAGCTGCAAGCAGAGAAATCACGTGAGCCGAAGGTCAGGGGAGAAGAAAGCCCAGGCCTCGCTCCCTTTGGTCCCGGCTCGGGGTTGCACAGACCTTGTAGATAGGATGACAGAGGGGCAGCTGACGCAACGTGGCCATGGCGAAGGCCTCGGACAGCAAGTGTGTGCACAGAAAGTGCGTGTTGTTCTCGTGCACCAGGAACTCAGAGTTGCGCACCCAAGTCTTGGCCAGCAGCCAGTCCCATTCGGAGTCAGTGGGCAGAAAGATGGGGCTGTCGGGCCCAGGGGTCTGGCTAAGCTGCATCCAGGAGTAATAGGGAAGGATGGTCAAGACTGTGTTCCCTGACGGCCCCCCACCTCCGACGCCCCGCCCCCAGGCTCACCTGGATAGCCAAGGGTACCAGCGCCCCCTGGGGGTTGAGCCATAACAGGCAGAGCGGGGCAGTCACATACTGGGGGCGACCGTTTAGGCAATGCGTTGGGGCCTCTGCCAGGATCCAGTAGTCTGCTAGGAAGATGTTCCCCCTCTGGAGAAGATGCACAGAGGCTTAGAGTGCCGTCTCAACTTGCGCTCACTTCTACTCCAGAGAGAAGCTAAAGTCCCGAGTTCGGGCCTCTGAAATTCCTCATGCCTGTACTAATGGCCAACGCTGGGTACCCCACCCTTCCCAGAATGTCCGGAATGAGGTCCAGCTGAGTCCCTCCTTGTGTAACCTCTCACCTGGCCTCCTCCCACCCCTCATTCCCGTCCTTCCTACTCGTTTAGGCGGAATCCCCTTGGGAGAGCTGACCTGCGGTATCCAACAACAGCAAAATCAACATAACAATGAGAATTAACCAGCCTTGTCTCTGGCCTTCTGGAGAATGCCTGAGGGCTTCGGTGCCCGGAGAGCCTGGGTCGTCAGCCACCTCCCACACCCTCAGAGTTCCTCTTCCTCTTGATTGTCCCTACTATATCTGATGGCCCTGTACAGGCCCATCCAAAAGCAGCCTTCTTTGAATCCTCAGCACGTAGAACCTTGGAGGTCCCAGGCCAGGGGCTAGGCCTTCTCCAAACTGTGCCTGTGATTGATTGCCCTGCTCAATCACACCCCTCTACCAGGCCCCATCTCAGGCCTCAAATCCTTCCAAACCCCAACTGGCCCTCATCCTTAAACAGTACAGGACCAGGGCTGCTCAGAGGAGGAGTCCCACAGGCGTGCCGCAAGCCAAGCCATTCCCCCTTACCCTCCACACGTATTTCTTGTCCATGATGGTAACTCACCTACCTCCCACCTATCAGGACCACTTCTACAGTCCTCACCCACCTCTAGCTCTGTCTGCAGGCTGGTGCCTGGTCCCAGCAGGGGAGCTACCATGTCATTGGTGACTGGCAGTTTGCTGGGCAAGCTGGAGAGGCAATGGAGCATGACAGGATTGACGCCATTCAGGAACTGGTACCCAAAGAAGTGGTCTTCACACCAGTGCTCTGTAACATACTCTAGGGGGCAAAAGATGGTACTTGATGGTCTGAAAACTACTTCCCTAGGTCCTGGTCCTCCCAAGCCCTTTGTTTATCACTATTAGGTATTCCTCCCAGGAAATCTATGAGGTACATATAATTATGTCTTCAGTTTAATAACACACAGAGGGTTAGAGACATGGAATGACTTGCTTCCTTGAATGGCAGAACAGGGATTCAAACCCAAGACTTTCTGGTCCCAAAGCTTGGAATCTGTGGTGGTAGGAGTAGGAGAAGAGAATCATGTGCCCCTGATTAGAATCAGGACCCTTTTAATGACCGTGACCCTATTCCAGGCAAATAGAGTGTCTCTCTGTCCTCACTCCCTTATTCTTGTCCCCTACCAACAGGAAATGTCTGAGTTCCTGAGGGAAACTGGGAGATGCCACCAGGGAAATCAGGGGCCCCTCCCACTTGAATTCAGCAGTCCTCCTAGGGGACTAGGAGCAGGCCCTTGTCCAGAAAGGGTAGGAAAGGATCTGAGCATAGGGTAAGGTGAATGATAGGTCTATCTGCCTGGTTCTGCACACCTGTAGTAAAAGTCTTGTGGCACCAGAAGATGTTCCGAATGTCATCCAGCTTCTTCCAGGAGCCCTTGCGGTCTAGCAGTCCTCGAAGCTTCATGCCTAAGGACCTGGGGGTAGGGGAGGAGGAGGGAAAAGTGAGGGTGGGTTCTGCTGGGGGGCCACTGTGCCCTCAGACTGGAGGATCAGTCCCCAGAGGAGAGGTGCCTAACAATCCACATAGGAGAAAAAGTCTAATGCCCAGTTGAGGCTCTGTGCCTGGGGGAAGCATAGATCAAATGTAACTGTTCCTCGGAGGTATAATCGCACATGTGGGAAAAGGTGATGCACATGGCCCTATAGTGCAGACAAGTCTTCCTCTCTGGTGCTTTGACCTGCTTACTCCAAACTTCCATCTTGTCATATTGTCCTCAGCTTGTAGGACAAAGCCTCAACTGCTGAGACTGGCTAGCCCACGGAGCTCCCTACCAGTTGATTTCACCAGCCTTTTGAGGGTTTTCTCCCACCTTGGGTGCTAGACAAGGCCAACCAAGACTGCTCACCAAACATAACCAGAGACATACTTTGTACACCGGACTGGTAGAATTGGGGTTGGCGTGCAGAAAGATATACACTTTTCATTTTGTGGATGTCTATACTGTTTGAATTTTTACAATGAGCATTATTATTGTTGTTAAAAGTAGGGTCTTGCTCTGTTGCCCAAGTTGGAGTACAAGTGGTACCATCATTGCTGTCTGTAACCTTGAACTGTTGGACTTGAGCATTGCTCCTGCCTCAGCCTCCTGAGTAGCTAGAACTACGTACTAGCTGCACGCACCTAGCTAACTTTTAAATTTTTTTTTTTTTTTTTTGAGAGTGTCTTGATAGGTTGTCCAGGCTAGTCTCAACCTCCTGGCCTCAAGGATCCTCCTGCCTTAGCCTCCTAGAATGCTAGGATTACAGCCATGAGCCACTACGCCTGGCCTATTATTATTATTTTAAGCAGGGGGTTCTGGCAATGTTGCCCAGGCTGGAATGCAGTGACTCTTCACAGGTGTGGTGATAATAGCTTGCTGCAGCCTGGAACTCCTAGGTTCAAGAATTCCTTTTCCCTCAGCCTTCTGAGTGGCTGCATCTATGGGCATGTGCCACCAAGCCTGGAAGCATTATTTTATAATAAGGAAAAAATGCTTGAAATTAAATTGGCTTTCCCCCCATTACCAGGGTTTCATCTGAGCTGTTTCTCCTAGAGCCATCTCCTTCATCTCTACCTACTATCTGTTCTTCTAAGCACCTCTCAGAAGCAAATTATTTTGTGAAACATTGCTTGATCTCCCGCAAACACATGTCTTGGATCTCCCACCAAATACTCATCATTCCTTGCATTCCATTGTAAACTCAGGGGCTCATAAAAGCACTTATTAGGTGGGCTGAATCAAAGGAAAGGAAATGGAACTTAAAACAATTAGCTCTGTGGCAATCAGTCAGTTAAGTAGGAAGTGTAAAGATGCTGATATGCCCTGAAGACTGTGGGCACCAGGGGAAGGCAAGGAGGCATTAATGATCTGACAGGTTCAGGGACAATGTCAATAAGTGCTTGCTCAGGGATGGGGGACTATGTCAGGAGGGAGGGACTAGGGTCAGGAAGGAGAGGGGGTGCTGGGAGCACGGGGGGGGGAGGGAATGGGGTCAGGGATAGGGCTGAGGGCAGAAAGGTGGACTGGGCATCAAGGGGCAGGGGGACATGAGTGGGAGTGCAGGGATGGCGGTGTCCTCACGCAGGGATGGCATTGAAGAGTAGCGAGGTTGTCTTGGTGACTGAGTAGCGAATATTGGGCTCCATGTGCAGCAGGGAAGGGATATCAATCTTCATGGGAAAGCCAGGCAGGTACTTATTCCCACTGCTGAGGGTGGGGAGAATAGGAAAGGAGCCAGTCAGTTGTCCCTAATATCCACTCCCCTTAATACTTCACCTCTGTCCTACCCTCAACGTCCCCAGGTCTCCCTTCTCTCCTGGCTCCTCCTCTGCCCACTCTGTTCCTGACCTGAAACAACCTCCTCACTCTTATCCTCTCTGCCAGATCCCTGGGGCCATCCTGGTCCACTCTGCTCTGACTCTTGAGTAAAACTACACTTATTCCAAACCCTGACTCCTCTTTCCAGGCTGCTGAGGCCCCAACTTCCCCCCAAACTCTTCACTTCACTCCCCTCCCTCTCCCTCCCAAGCCATAGTTTTCACCCATTGCTCTGGTCCACACGAGGTGGCATCTTGGTCAAGGAAAACTTCTTGTCTGATTCCATCTCCTGAAAGCTGCTGACATCCACCATGCGGGGAAAACCAGGAGCATAAATCTTCCAGCTTCCAAGGGAAAGAGGTCAGAGGTGGCAGGTTAAGCTTGGGATGAACAAAAATCTTAGGGGTTTTTTTGTGTTTTTTTGAGACAAAGTCCCACTCTGTTGCCCTGGGTAGAGTGCCATGGTGTCAGCCTAGTTCACAGCAACCTCAAACTCCTGGGTTCAAGCAATCCTCCTGTCTTAGTTTCCTGAGTAGCTGAAATTATAGGCATGCACCACAATGCCCTGCTAATTTTCCTTTTTTTTTTTTTTTTTGCAGTTTTTGGTGGGGACCGAGTTTGAACCCACCACCTCCAGTATATGGGGCCTGCGCCCTACTCCTTTGAGCCACAGGCACCACCCCTAATTTTTCTATTTTTTTAGTAGAGGTGAGGTCTCGCTCTTGGTCAGGTTGGTTTCGAACTCCTGAGTTCAGGCAATGCATCCACTTTGGCCTTCCAGTGCTAGGATTATAGTCTTGAGCCACCACACCCGGGCAGAAGTCTTAGCTTTTAAAGACATGACTTCAGATGAAAACTCCAGAAACCATTCACTTTCTGGATAGGAGACAAAGCATTGGAATTTGCTCCATGAGAACATTGGGCTTCATATCACAGGTAGAATTTGACAATGATGTTAATGCCCACACTGGTTTAGAGATGGGTTTGTGTGGAGATTCAGATCATGGCAGGTTTGGGAGTGAGGCTGACAATGGACTGGTGAATACTAGGGTCTTTTCTGGTATTGGGATCTGGATTACTTCAGAGAATGTTGGGAGTTGGATATGAATTCACTGATGGTATTGGGACAATTGTTAATACTGTTGTTTTGGGTTCAAATTCAGGGTCATTGTCAAAGTGGAGTTAGATTTTTCTTTTTTTTTTTGAGACAGAGTTTTACTATGTTGCCCTTTGCTATGGCCTCACAGCTCACAGCAACCTCAAACTCTTGGGCTTAAGCGATTCTCTTGCCTCAGCCTCCCAAGCAACTGGGACTACAGGCACCTGCCACACACCTGGCTTTTTTTTTTTTTTTTTTTTTGGTTGTAATTGTCATTATTTGGCAGAGCCAGGCTGGGTTTGATCCCACCAGCTCTAGTGTATGTGGCTGGCGCCCTAGCCACTGAGCTACAGGCGCTGAGCCAAAGTAGAATGGAGAATCCTCATTGGAGTTGGACTCCCAAGGTTGGAACTGAGGTTAGAGTTAAGAACAATCTGATGGAGGCTGAGGTCAGAATAAAGGTGGGGGAAGAAGTCAGAGGCTACCCTCACCAGTAGCATTCTTGTCGGGCCTGGAGCTCCCGTTTCCTGTGATCCAGGAGAAGGGGAAGGGAATCTTGACAAATAATTCTTGCTGTGGAGAATGAAAATTACTCTTGATATAAGCTTCTTTTCAAACAATACCTTTTGCAAACCTTACCTTAACCCCATAACCCTTCAGCCCAATCCCCCAGCCGCATCCATGTTAACATATGAAGGCACCCCCATGTTCTTTGTATTTCATCAGTAGAAGGTATCTGAGACAAACTGACCTCCAAATTATAACACTCTTTCTCAATTTTTTTTTTGAGACAGTTATTTTGTTGCCCTTGGTAGAGTGCTATAACATCATAGCTCACAGCAACCTCAAACTCTTGGGCTCAAGTGATCTTCTTGCCTCAGCTGCCCAAGTAGCTGGGACTTACAGGTGCCTGCCACATGCCTAGCTATTTTTTTTTTTTTTAATATTGAGACACAGTCTCATTTTTGTCACCCTTGGTATAATGCAATGGCATCATAGCTCACAGCAACCTCAAACTCTTGGGCTCAAGCGATTCTCTTGCCTCAGCCTCCCAAGTAGCTGGGACTACAGGTGCCTGCCACAACAAACAGCTATTTTGTTTTTTACAGGTAGGATCTTGCTCTGGGTCAGGCTGGTCTTGAACACATGAGCTCAGGCAATCCACCTACCTCGACCTCCCAGAGTGCTAGGATCACAGGTGTGAGCCACCTTACTGGCCTATTTTTTTTTTTTAAGAGACAGGGTCTCACTCTAGTTCAGGCTGAGCTCAGGTGATCCACCCACCTCAGCCACAACTAGCCCTTAATTTTTTGCATGTTTGTCTCCTTTCCAGTCTATACACGCATTGAGGACACAAGTCATGTTGTATTCATTTTTTGTATTCCCACGTCTAGCATGGTACCCGATACCATGCACATGAGATGCACTTGATAAATGACTGATGAACAAATACATTTTGTGATGATATCTATCAACATGTCATGGTAATGGATGGGAGTATATAGTGCGGTCTATGATGAGCTCACTGTGGGCTGTGGAGTAACGTTCACTGACCTCACCTTGACTTGGAATATTCTTCTCTCAAACCTGAGAATCATCTCAACACTAAGAGCTGCCCTAGTATTGCCTCTGGATCAGGGAGCTCTGGAGGTTGAAGGCACTCAAGCCCAGAATCCTTGAAAGACCTCAGATATTCCCTAACAGTGCCTCACAGAGACTTCATCTGTACTGGAAAAGCAAGTAGTAGGGGACAGGGCCTCTCCAGCTGTATTCTCTCAACATTTAGGGCTTCTTCACCAATTGAAGTTTAATAACTCAGCTGCTAGGTTAATTCCTCTCTGGGCTCCAGAGGAATTCACTCTGGGGAAAGGCAGAGGGAGGTGTGGAAAGCAAATTGCCACGAATGAGAGAGAAGAGTACATGTCTACCTCAGTGAGTGTGTCTAGTGACTATGTATCTCCCTTGCATTTCAGGACTTGAGAGGCTTGCTTTTTTTCAAAAAGCATTTCCTGGGAGCCCAGAGTTCCCAACCCCAATCCTATTCCCTACACCCTGGGCTCTGTGATACCCTAACCTCCAACCCCAAAAGATGCCTTCTGCAGTATAGTTTAGCCCTTGCCTCTGGCCCACCTGTTCCTGGCCTCAGCTCCATTGTGCAATAGCCTTCAATCCATTGATAGCAGGGGAAGTGGGAAACAGTGCCATCCGGGGCAGTGACACAGATGCTGCTGCAGTACCAGGAGTCCTTGCGGAAGAAAGCGTAGCGCTCCTTGTGCACACGCAACAGCAAGAGCTCACCTAACTCTGCTGAGCAGCGTACCTTGTATTTCTGTACCTGAGGGGTCAAAGGTAGCAAGCAGGTGAGAGGCAGAGAACTGCCAAGGCCATCCTTGTCCCCTTGAAATGTGCATCTACACCTGTGCCTATTTGGGTATATAAACTTGAGTTGCTGCTAACCCACAGGGTGCCTTTATATTAGAATTTAAAAAAGGCAACCTTCATTCAGCTAGAAGCAAGCACCCCACACACTGTGAGCAGAGTGGGTGCTAGTTGATTTCACTAGCCTCCTTGGCCACTGAGAACCTTTGTGTAGGCCATCAGCAAATAATCCTTGGGACTGAGGAAGGCAGGTAGATCCCCTCCAGAGAAGAGGGAACCCAGGCTTCAAAGGCCATCATCAAGTATGCAAGCAGGTGGGAAGCCAGAAGACGTCTCCCGTCTCCCACTCCATGTTCAATACTCTCTCCTCTCCAGAGTTTATCATCCTCAGGAAAGACCCTGACCGCAACAGGGGTGGTCATGAGGTCAGAGCCATCATCCTGATTTGATGAGTCCAGGAGGAGTGATCTTCCTCTCCATTAGGGTGCCTTGCAAGCCCTGCCCCTCAGGGGTCCTGCTTCCTCTCTCCTTTGTACTCACCGATCCAGGGGTGAAGTCTCTGCCAATTCGATCCAGCCGCTGCTTGGGGCTTTCACCACATGTGCCCACAAGCGTGACAGAGATGTTGTCTAGTGTGCCCGCCATGAGGTAGGGGCCAGTAGTCACACACAGTCGATACACTGCCATGATGGAAGGGAAAGAGGGCTGCCCCCAGCAAAGCTGGCCACAGCAGCAGCCGGCCTGGAGGAGGTGAGCTGCAGGTTCGGCGAGATGGACTTCTGGGGGGCAGGGATGTAGGTTCAGGAGGGGCCTGAGGAGGGGCCCAGCTCTCTCCGAGTGCTCCTGGTCTCTCTCCGGGTGCTCCTAGGCTCCGAAGCTCCTCGCTGGCGGCTCGAGCTCCCTCTCTCCGCCCACAGCTTGCACCCTAATACTTATTTGCGTGACTCTAGCACAGCCGGTCCCTCTGGCTGGCTCGCCCAGATGGGTATCAGGAGTCTGGGACCCACTGGAAGGGAGGGACCAGATGTTGAGATGGAGACGGGGCCGGGTGGGGGAGGGGTGACGCCTGTGTGATTGGAACACTGCCCTTCACCCGGTCACGGGCTCTAGTGCCCTTGTCCGCCCACGTCCCAAATTCTCTCAAGACCCTTTTCTCTTCTCTCCTAACCAGACCAGAGCTCGAGGTACCTGCATTTCTACACGTGAATCATCCATGTGAATCACTACACACAGGTGAGCCTCATTTGGCCACAAATCTCACAGCCACACGCAGCTGAATCGCACACGCATTTCAGGAGTCGGGATGTAATCAGAAACACCTCTCTTATCATTACACCCGTCTCCCCAGGCCTGACCCAATCTGTCCCCAGCCTTTGGCACATCTCTCCCTTGGAATAGGGGCGGCCAGGAAACCGAAGTGGAGTATTGGCTCACAGCGTCTGAAGGCCCCATGTGGCATTCTTTCCACTCCAGGCCTGCCCTGGGCCTGCGGGATGGCAGGTGGTGGCACAGGTACCAGAAGTGTCCGGGATCTGGGTCACAGGAGCTGGAAAGAAAGCTTTCTGCGAGGTAATTCCCGTAGCCCGCAGCGGCCTCGCGCGGCCAATCCTGGCGCTGCACAATTCGAGTCTCAGAGATGCTCTCTAGCCCCAGCGCCTCAGCCTCGCCCGGGCCTTTGAAAGCAGCAAAGAAGCAATAGGCATCAGGCGGCTTCTCTGGCTTCCTACAGTCTGTGCCAGAAACCTCGGAATAGGTATACACTATTCTCACTGGGTTTTGTCGATCTTGACTTTCCTGTATGCAAATCTCTTATAGATAAGAGAGCAAATTGTATCCCAGAGCCCGGATAGCTCAGTCGGTAGAGCATCAGACTTTTAATCTGAGGGTCCAGGGTTCAAGTCCCTGTTCGGGCGTACTCTTTTTAGAGTACAATAAACAGTTTTGCCCCTTACTAATAAGACAGTAGAAAATGATAACAAAAACGGTTACCTGGTTTTATAAGTAAACGGTATTAAGGGGAAAATGGAACGTGCTTTCCAAAAGATAGAGTGTAGTGCGAAAGAAAATAGGAAAGGAAATACGTCATATATTCCAGTTTAAATTTTCTAGTTGCCACATTAAAAAAGTAAAAAAAAGGAAAAATAAAATTTAGTAATATACTTAACCCGATATTCCAAAGTCTTGTTTTAATATGTAATTAATATTTTAAATTATTAATAAAATTGTGTCTTTTGTACGAATTATTCTACGTACAATGTATATGGAATCTGACAATGCATTTCTATTTATATTCCGAGGGCTCGATAGAGGTGTCCACTATATTCCACAGCAGATTTTCTTTTGTTTCACATTGTTTCTGTAAACAACGGGTAGATAGTAAACAAGCAGAATAGAACAAAACAGTAATGAATACAATTTCTGAAGAACTCCTTCAGCGGAAAGGTTCCATGGTGTAATGGTTAGCACTCTGGACTCTGAATCCAGCGATCCGAGTTCAAATCTCGGTGGAACCTTTACATTTTACCTTAACGTTAATATTGTCCTGTGTTAGTTTCATTAAACGACATACTCGCTTTATGACCTGGGAACATTTGAAAACTAAAAACGATTTACGACACTCATGTTTGAGCTTTCCGCACTGGGCAATAGGATCCTCTAGCACACCGCCAGGAGGAAATGCAGTAAATCGTCTAAATATATTCATATATTGGAGGTTGTGCTAATTTTGAGTTGAAAATGTTATGAAGATATGTAGTTTTCTTCACTAGTTTCTATCCTGTCTTGATTTAAGGTTGAGATGCATACGTACGATCTGTCTGCAAGACTAGTGACAGAGGTAGGGGTGAAACCACTAGCAGGGGCTTTATAAAACTAAAGGAATTTCCCAAATGACCTCTTGTGAAATAATTATTGGGTGCTTAAACTAAGAGAAAAACCTCCTTGGCAGCGGTGGGATTCGAACCCACGCCTCCGAAGAGACTGGAGCCTAAATCCAGCGCCTTAGACCGCTCGGCCACGCTACCTAAGTACGAACAACCTTTCCCTGTTCTCCTCCTAAGAGACTAGACGGAAGAAGTGGGCCAAAGATGACAGAATCAAACTGATTGATGTCCTTTTCCCACATTTTTCAAACCAAGAATGGAAAACGGTCGAGACTCCAGACCACGTTAGCAGCAGATGATAGAACAAATAAACCAAAAGAAACAGACACACAAAAATTTACAACAAAAAAATATTTATTTGGGTAGAACCACATCGGGGGGGGGGGGGTGCGCCTGAACTGGAAGCACACCCCAAGCAGGTAGCCGGAGCTCTGCATTCGCTCATATTTGGTTGTTTGCCCTCCCTGTTTTTTGCGCGCCCTCATTCTCATTTGGCTCACAAGCTTTGTGCCGGCTATTTCTGTTTTGTCTGGCTTCTGAAATCCAAACCGCACGCCCTTGACATGCCCTGCCCAATTCCTTCCTACCCTTCCCAAACCTGCCCATTTCCCATTTTACTACCCGTAAGCCACAGGATGCCAATGCCCACCAGGTGGCTCTGTGGCGCAATGGATAGCGCATTGGACTTCTAGTAACAAAAAAGCGATTCAAAGGTTGTGGGTTCGAATCCCACCAGAGTCGATTTTATTTGAATATTTTTCTTTGCTTTTTATCCGATTTTCCTCAAGGATCCTCCCCATCCCTTTTTCCCCTACCCTATCTATTTTCTACCTGGTTTCAGTTCCAACCTCAGTCCCCGCTCTGCTCTCTTCTTTACTTACCTGTCTGCCCCGGAGCTTGGGCCATGGAGAGCAAGACTGGGGGTGGGAGACAGAAGGGAAGGGAAAGTGGGCGTGGACGTCGAGATAAAGGCAGGCCCCTCGCTTGGGGACACATGGGGATTTAATAACCACTTTATTCCATGCACTAGGGACTCATAAAGGAACTGGGACTCGGCGGAGAGCAAAGAGTGTACAATCCTAGACGCAAGGAGGAGGGGGTCAGGGAAAAGGGACAAGAACCAGGGAAATATATATTTATATAGATACTCTAATATAGACCACATCTCACCCGCGCGCTGAGTCCGCGCGCCCCGCCGCCCTCCCCAATACCTCCTCGCCCGGACGCCCGGGTCCCTCTGCTGCCCACGGGCTGGAGTCTCTACTCCACCCCCAGTCCCCGCCTCCACCTCCCCACCAAAGCTCAGGGCCAAGGTCTCCAGAAAGCGGTTGGCGGGGGTGGCGGGGCCTTGGGCGCCCCGTCTTGTCTGTGAGGCGGCGGTGGCGGCGGCAGCAGTCCTGTGAGGGGCGCCGGCGCGCCGGAATCCCTGGCGCGGGGGGAGCACAGGGATGGGGACCACGCGCAGCGCGGGCTATGGGGACCCTGGTGCACTGGGGGGCGCTGGTGCAGCGCTAGGCCTAGGGCAGGTGCGGCGGGATCAAGCGGTGGGCGCGGCGCTGGAGGCCTCGGATCTACCAGCTCCGGTCGGGGCAGCTTGGGGCGCAGGTAGCAGTGCAGCGCGGAGAAGAGCTGGGCACGGGCTGCTGGGCTGGCGTCGTGCGCAAAGGCAGCCAAGCGAAGCAGGCACTCGCGGAAGCCGGACAAGTAGCAGCTGGCGAGCGCATCGGCGTCCTGGGCTGGGGACCGGGGAACCCCTGGAGCCGCGGCGGCGGGTGCGGCAGGCAGGAGCACAGGCGGGCAGGGTAGGGACCCAGCAGGGGTGAGAGAAGGGACGGGGCGCAGAGATACAGAGGCCGGACAGGCGCACAGACAGAGACAGGAAACCAGATGGATGGAGAGAGAGAGAGAAGATGAGAGAGACAGAGACAGATACGCGCGGGTGTTATTAACCTCGCCTCGGAACAGAACCTGCCATTTCCCAAGCCCACCGTCCTGCGCTGGGCCCGCCCGGTCTTCCCCAGCCCGAGTCTCCTCTACTCCCCCCGCCCTCCCTCCGCTGCCCCACCCCCGCGCTGTACCCGGGGGCTCCACCCGGCTTCGCTCCCTCAAGTAGCCCACGGCGAACTCCAGTATTTCTGCTTTCTCCAGCTTCGGGTTCCGGAGGTTCTACAGACGGGAGGGGAGGACGCAGAGACAGACAGGGGTGGGGAGAGAGGGGGAAAGTGGCAGGGGGAAGAAGGGAAGGACGGATGCGGGAGCTAGGGATGCCCCGGATCTCATTTACCCGCGGCTTACAGAACGTGCGACCGAATGCGGAGCGGATGACCAAGCATGGTCATGCCCCACCCTGAGAGGAAACTGTCCAACCCGAGGGATGGACCCAATACCGGACAAGTGAGGAGGGGATTTGAAACAACAACTCAGGGAGCGAAATTAACCACCTGACAGAACTGAAGCTGGCTGCTCGGGGGGCGGGGGGGGGGAGAAGGGAAGGGTACCTTTAGAGACCCAAAGGATGAAACCAACGGACCGTGGGAGTGAAATTTACAGATCCAGGCGTGAAACTTACAGACCCAGGAAGTGGTGTAGAAGATCGCGTTGCGAGAGCCAGAGGGGGTCTGGGATAGGATTCCAGGGGCGGGACTGGGGGTCAGGATGACTTAGGGCCAGGGTCACCTATCCAGCGTACATCCCCACCCCAGTGAGAAACCCTGGGACGTGGGAACCGGATGCCTGGGCGTCTGGGGCTGACAGAGGGACTGACCTGGTCCCGGGTCCGCTCTAGCAGGAGCAGCCTCAGCTCTTCCAGGCTGCGGTTGATGCGGTCCCGGCGCCGCTTCTCCACAAGCGGTTTCAGCATCTGCGACCAGCGGGAAAAGGAGAGCGGGCCCACCGGACCGATACTCAGCGCGGCCGCGCTGGCGTCCGGATCCCGCCACAGGGAGAGCCGGGAATCCACCCCTTCCCCGAGGCCCCCAGTTCGATCCCTTTCCGCACCACCCCCTCCTCTCCCAGCGCCCCTAGGGCCAGTTTCTGTAGCTCGCCTCCTCTCTCTCCCGGGTCTTCCGCATTCTCCTTTCTGAGATTCGTCTCCCTCCTCCCCTCTCTGTGTCTCTCCTTCTCCTCTTTTTCTCTCTACGTTTCCGTCTCTTGCAGTCTCTGTCTTAGTGGAGAACTTTGAGGACCCTCTTTGCTCGCAAGCACGTGGGCCGCACGGTGTCGGGCTCAGAGCTGTGGGCCCTGAGTGTAGAAAGGGAGACACCTAGCGCGACCGCGCCTCTTCTCCCTCAAACCCTTGAAGGCCATCACCCTTCTCCACTGGTTCTCAAGTCTTACACTAGGACTCGGCCTCTGGAACCAAAGTCCCGGGGCCTTCTGCATAAGACCGCATTGGACCAGCTTCGCCTCTCAGCCTGCTTGGAGCGAGTGCCTGTCTTCTGTTTGTTCCCACCCTCCTCCCTTGGTTCCATCCCCTTGGTTATTATGCTCAAACTCCAGCCCCCTCCCAGCCCTCCTGGCCGCCAAGTGCCGAGCCCCCGTTGCCCAGGGCCGTAGACCTGTGCGTCCACTGCCCACGCAGGTATTGCTCTGACCCCGTCCTCCTCTTCATACTTCATAGCTTCCTCTACAGCTCCTGGCTTCTTGGGTCCCCAGGCTCCTCTCTCTTTCCACCCCTACGTTCCCAGGCTCTCCCCCGACCCACTATATACGGCCTTGGAGCCTCTGCTCACTCCACCCTCCCGCCTCTCACCTTGGGGCCGTCCCTATTCTCAGTTCGATCCCGGGTGACCATTACTCCTCCGGACCCTGGTGTGGATCGGATCCCAGCTAGCCTAGAGCCTTATATCCCACGGGGCCAGGGTAGGAGGGAAGGGACCCGGACCCGCCCCCTTCAGCACCCAGATTCCGCCGGCTAGGACCCCCGGCACGAGGCTCCCGGAAAGGGGAGGAGTGAAAGGGGGAAGGGAAGGAAAGGAATTGTCCTGGGAGCGTGGGAAGCGAGGGGTGAATGGACACTAACTAGTTTAGGAACCATAAGGTTGTGTAAGGAGGCGGAACCCAGCTGGAGGGAGGAGGCTATTAGGGGCAGAGGAGATTAGGCTATTTGGGACAGAACTCATTTAAGGATGAAGTTCTGAGTTTCCCCAGAATTGAAGCTTTCTGGGAGGCTCACTGTACCCTCACTATCTCTGAAATAAAAGTTAGCACCCGTAAGTCCCCCCCCCATGAATTTTACATATCTTCCCCAAACTTCTACTCAGAATAGGCAGCAAGCTGCGTGTGTTGAGTGGATCTGCCTCACTTAAGAAGTGTTCCGCCAGGAACTAGAAGAGCCACTCCGCTCTTTGTCGGTTCGATACAAATCTCCTAACATCTGCAGGCTCACTGTGCTATGGGCACTGGTCTAGGCTGAAAGGTCCACACTGAGACATGCCATAGAGACCCAGCTTATCCAGCAGCACCATCTAGTGTGGAAATGAGGTGTCATCAAGTAGCTATCACAGCAGAGTGAAGTAGGTGCTCCGAGAAAAGTCTCCTTGAGGGTGGCTGGACTGAGGAGGAGAACTGAGGGAACTTAAAGAAGAGGAAGCAAGTCTTCGAAACATAGGAATGAATGAAGAGATCTTTCCACTTAAAGTACAACTATTTTATTCAAAACTGATCATAGGAGATTCAGAAGTATGGCAGATGGGGCATCTCACACAAGTATGCCCACTGGATGTCTCTGGAGGCCCTTTGGAATTGTGAGGGGGCAGGGAGCAGGGAGTTTTCCTAAAGGGACAAGAAAGGGATACAAAAATAGAACCAACACCCACCTCGAACCAAGAGCATGGCTCTCTGCAGAATGATGTCTGCACACTCAGAGGCTTCAGGACAAAGTGCTGGAGAAAATAATCAAAAATTGAAAGGCATGGCAAGACTGCCGAGGACAAGGACACAGAAGGACAGGGTTACAGACAGAGACGGAAAATCGCTCTGAAGTCAGAGACAAGCACGGTTTTCTCTAAACCCTCCCAGAGCCTCTCCACACCTTGGGTTGGTGTTTCTTCTTTCTTTCTTTCTTTTTTTTCTTTTTTTTTTTTTTTTTTCACGGAGCCTGCCTTGCCAAAGCCCCAGCCTAGAGGGGCGCAGACCTTGAGAGGGGGGATCAGGTTTGGGAAAAGGGCCCCCAAAACATCCCACCTCCCCCTATCTTGGCCAAATGGGAGAGCAAATGTGTGGCACTAGCAGCCCCCGCTGCCCCCCTCCTTGGGAACCTGGGCTCAGGCTGAGTTTTTCTCACCTGCACGCGAGGCTTGGGGGCCGGAGCTGTTCGCACCCGGGTGTGGGGCCGCCCCTGGCCATATGGGGCGCTTTTATGGCCTGGTGGCGGGATCCCGCGGCGGGAGGAAAGACCGCCTGGCGCTCCACCTACGTTTGCGGTTAGAAGCCAGTCCTTCCTTGAGGCACTGTTCTACGCTAACGGCTTGGCTAGTTCCATCGCAACCTCTTACATATTCAGTTTGAACAAGAAAAAGATCCTCGTCAGTTGCATTGGTGGTTCAGTGGTAGAATTCTCGCCTGCCACGCGGGAGGCCCGGGTTCGATTCCCGGCCAATGCACTTCCTCCTTTTCTTCCACCCCCAAAAAGGGCACGTTAAATTTGACGACCTAAGAAGCATCTTGGTTTAAACATTCCTACTAAATATTAAATTTAGCTTTTTGACGATCCCAGAATTTGAAGCCCCAGACCTAGACCCTTATTCCTCATGTCCTCAAACTCCCCTCCTCCCAGCCTGGGGGTCTTACTGCCTCCACACCCCTCACTCCGCCCCCAACCCGCACCTCCATGGGCGTGACCCTGAGAAAGGACACTACACTCGGATCCCTGCCTCGGGGGGTCTACCGGCCCTCCACGGGGGGGAGGGGTCGGGTCTCTCCGCCCTACACACTCTAAATGCCTTGCTCTTTGCATTTCTTTTCTTCTGTCTCTTACTTTCCGTTCTCTCTGAATCACCCTTCTTTTTCTTAAGTTCATGGATCTGGCTGGGCCTTCCTGGACTCGCTGTCTTTCCGTGTTTCCCTCAAGGAGACTCCTGGCGTGTCTCTCTCTGTACCTCTCCTGTTCTTTCCAGGTCTCTTAGCGACTTCGGTTCTGGGTCTCTCTGAGTCTTCAGTTGTCTTGTCCCTCCGCATCTCTGATTCTGGGTTTCTCCGGTCTCCCAGCATCTGCGTCACCGCATCTGACTCGTCGTCTCTCCGGGTCTCTGTCGCCTCCCGGGTCTCTGCGCTCCCACGTTCCTGCCATCCCCTGGGAAGCTCGCTTACACCTCCAAGTTTCAGACACCTCTCCTCCCCGCCCCTTCCCGGTGGCTTTGATCCCGCACGCGTCAGGCCCGCGGGAGGGCTGGAGGGCGCACAGCCACCTGCCGCGGCCGCTGGTGGGAGGGGGCGGGGGCGGCCCGGGTCTCCCAGACCCGCCGCTCTAACTTTCTGCTCTCTTCCGGCGTATTCTGCCTCCCTCCACGCCCCTCCTCTTGGCATAGTCTCCAGCCGCTGCCAGGGTTTCTGTGGGCCAGGGTCTCTGGTGTGGTGTGCGGAATCTAGATCTCTCCGCCTTTATCTGTCTCGGAGTCTCTGTAACTCACCCCAGGTCTGTGCTCCGTCTCCTTCTTCGCCTATCCGCTTCTTCTCCGGTTGGGTTTGGATTTCCGTGATTGTCAGGGACTGCCAATACTCTCTTCTCATCTCTAAGCCGTGACAGTGGCCCTCAGAAGAAAATTGTAAAACAGTCTGGGCATCTATGCGTCTGCTGTATATATTTGTTCAGCTGGTATTTCTGGAGCTTCTCCTGTGTACCAAGTATCATTAGGCATTGGAAATACTTGGGGTCTGGGGTATCCTGACCCTTACATCAGAGTTAGGAAAGAAGAGAAAATAACTAAGAAAGCAGAAAATAATATAGTTCCAGATGGTTATAAGACTGTGGGAAGAAAACAAAGATACAAAAAAAAAAAAAAAAAAAAAAAAAACAGTTGTGACAATGACTTGGACATGAAGCGCCACTTATTCTGGGCGATCAGAAGCTGTCTCTATGAATAGGTGACATTGTGAACCCAGGGCAGCCAGGAGTCAGGAGTCCCGACAAAAGGAAGAGCAAGCACAAAGACTTATAGGCAGGAAAGATCTTTGCTGCTGGAAGCTGCAGAAAGAGGGTCAGGGTGCCCAGGATGGAAAGTTGGAAGAAAGGCAGAGATTACCTGGGAGAGGAAGGAATGGCCCATCCCACAAGGCCTTGAAGACTCCAGAAGGACTTTGGATTTTAGACTGGGGGCAAGGGGAAGCTAGCAAGGGATTTTCACTAGGAAAGTTGTATTTCCGATTTATGTTTTAAAAGATCATTTTGGCTGCTATGCAGGAATGGAAGCAGAGAGTTCACTTGGGGAGCTGAAACAGTCTTGCAGTCAAGACATGATGTTGGCAGGTACTGCGGTAGTGGTGGTGGAGAGAGAACATGAATGGGTTACTTCTAGGTCGCTGACTTAAGTACAGTCATGTGTCACTTAATGATGGGAACAGGGTCTTAAAAATGTGCTGTTAGTGGTGCCAACATCATTGAGTATGCTTAATCAAACCTAGATGTTATAGTCTACTTAAGGTAGATGGCATACCCCATTGCTCCCACAATACAAACCTACACAGCATTTCACTGTTGAATTATTGTAAACAATTGCAACACAATGGTAAGTATTTGTGTACTTAAACATAGAAAATGTAGAGGCCCTGGCAGAGGATCGCTGGAGGATTGGAGCTGAGACCAGCCTGGGCAATATCTTCAGACACCCTCCCCACCCTCCACCCCATCTCTACAAAAAAACTTTTACAAAATTCAACCTAGCATGAAGGTGTCCGCTCTAGGTTTTAGCTACTCCAGAGGCTGAGGCAGGAGGATCATTTGAGGCTGTGGGAAGAAAACAAAGATACAAAAAAAAAAAAAAAAACAAAAAAAGTTAGGAGTTAGGATCACACCATTGCACTCTAGCCTGGGTGACAGAGTGAGACTGTATCTGTCAAAAAAAGAAAAAAAGAAAAAGAAAAGAAAAGAAAAAGAAAAAGGAAGGGACGGAGGGAGGGAGAGAGAGAAAGGGAGGAAAGAAAGAAACTCACAGTAACCTCCAACTCCTGGGCTCAACTCTAAGCCTCCCAAGTAGCTGGGACCACGGGAGCCCTGCTTACTCTTGCTCAAGCTGGTCTAGAACTTCTGAGCTCAAGCAATCTGCCTATCTTGCCCTCACAAAGTCCGAGGATTATAGGCATGAGCCACCATGCCTGGCAAAATGATATTTTAAATGTTCTCACCACAAAAAAATTTTTAGTCTAAGTGGAATGGAAAGCCAGTGGAAAATTATCATTAGGAAAGTTATATTCCTAATAAATATAACTTTATATATTAAAATTACACATTAGGCTCGGTGCCTGTAGCTCAAGTGGCTAAGGCACCAACCACATTCACCAGAGCTGGTGGGTTCAAATCCAGCCGGGGCCTACCAAACAACGAGGCTGCAACCAAAAAATAGCTGGGCGTTGTGGCCGTTGCCTGTAGTCCCAGGTAGTTGAGAGGCGGAGGCAGGAGAATCACTTGTGCCCAGGAGTTGGAGGTTGCTGTGAGCTGTGATACTAGAGCACTCTACCCAGGGCAACAGCTTGAGCTCTGTCTCAAAAAAAAAAACAAAATTACACATTAATTAGCTTGACTTATTCATTCCACAAGTATACATTACATATGAATATATACAATTATCTGTCAAGATTTTTTTTTTTTTTTAAAACAGAATTTCACTTTGTCAACCTCGGTAGAGTGCCATGGCATCATAGCTCATAGCAACTTCAAACTCTTGGCTCAAGAGATTCACTTGCCTCAGCCTCCCAAGTAGCTGGGACTACAGGTGCCCACCACATGCCCGGCTATTTTTTTTTTTTTTCATTTTTTGCACTTTTATTTAAGCCAGGCACAATGCCATGTTCTTTTTGTATGGTGCCTACTTGAATGCTTTCCACCATCCTATGAGATGGGAACTATCAGTTACACATACCACTTTTAAAATAAGGTTGCTGAGAGTTAGAAGGAATAAGTAACTACTTATACTTAGTAGTAGTACTAGTAATTTTTTTTACATATACATGTGTTTATTAGGTTTCCAATTTTGCCTTTACAGAATTAAAAAGGCTTAAAATTTAATAACAATAACAATGTTTAAGATAAGGACTAGAAACGAAAACCTCGTAAAGAACGAACAACAATAAATACATTCAGAAAAGAAATCAGACAATTGCTGCATCGAAATATTAAGCAATAATAATAATAATAATAATGCAAAGAAAGTAACATTCACATTGTCAGATAAGAGTATGTCTATTATAGAATGCTTTGACTCTGGGGTTCAGTATGGAGTCATCAGTTAACTTCTTCTTATTATTTTTTCCCCCAAATCTCAAAAAATAGACAACCAATATTCTTAAATAGTAGTAAAAGATAATTTTAAAAAACAGATCATGCCAAATCTTATAGACAATAGAAAAAGAAGAAATACTTCAAAATCATTCTACTTAATCTGGATACACCTGATATTAAAATTGGAGAAAAACGTATTACTATAAAAGGGAAATTGCAAACATATTTCA
>CAUYPK010157931.1:0-14603 GCA_963574355.1 Loris lydekkerianus
AACAACAGCAATAATAAACAAATGGGATTTAATTAAACTGAAAAGCTTCTGTACAGCCAAGGAGACAACAACCAAAGCAAATAGACAACCTACCCAATGGGAAAGGATATTTGCATATTTTAAATCAGACAAACGCTTAACAACCAGGATCTACACAGAACTTCAATTAATCCTGACTTTCATATTTTTTTCCTGCCTTTCATTTGAAAAAATTTAAACCAAACAGAAAAGTTGAAAGAATGTTGTAAAAAAATCATTCACATACCCTTTACCCAGGTTCACCATTGGTTAACAATTGGACACATTGGTTTTCTTTCTCTCTTTGTCTCTTCCCTACAGATACATACTTTTTTCTCTATGTCTATATCTAATTTTTTTTTCTCTGAATGATTTGGAAATAAGTTGCAGACATCATGACACTTCCTCTCTAAATATGTCAGCATATATCTCCTGAAAACAAAGGTATATTCCTACAAACCACACCATTATTACAAAAAAATTAACATGGATATAATATTATTTATTATGTTCTAGAATAGTATTTCAATTGACCCAAAATGTCACGTATTAGCTTTGGAGAGGGGTGGCACTTAATTCGGAATCCTGGGATCCCATCAAGATCACACATTGGATTGGTCGTCCTGTTCCTTTTATCACTTTAATCTAAAGTTGTCTGGCACACACCCCTCCTGTGGCCCTTTCTTTGCCCAGGATGATTTTTGCTTTTTAAAATGGTTCAGGTCAGTTGTCTTATAGACTATGCTATCATCAGGATATGTTTAGTTATTTCTTCATGGTTATAATTAATTTAAATACTTTTGACAGGACTGCTGCATGAGTAACTTCTAGCTCTCATTGTATCACCACAGAAGGAAATTAGTCAGTTTGTTTCATTTTTTGACAATGTTAGTTTAGGTGGCATCCACCAAATCAATTTCTAACAAAGATGCTTTCTTCTCTTTGTAATGTAATCAATTCATCCAATTAAAATTTAAAAACTTTTAGGATGGCCCAACACCTTTATACTGTCAGGCCTATTCCCATACCATGGAGCTGTAACAACATTAAATATATTTCTGACACTCATGGGGGTCTTGCAAAACTGTTTAAGGGGACCCATTCTCACAATAATGCTAAGACTTCATTTGCTGTTAGATTCTTATTCCCTTACCTTCTCATTCTCTCACATATATATGCTGGAATTTTCCAGAAGCTAGAGGACATGTGACGATGTCATTGCTCTGATGACTAATGGAATGTGTGCTGGTTGGTACTTACTTGCAATTTAAAATTTTCTCCATCTGAGGTGGTAGCTATGGATATAGCCCATGTAAAACTCCTTGTGAAGCTCAGTAATTCCTAAGACTGTGAAGTGTTCTTATAACCAAAAAGTATGAGAATCTCTACTTTGGAGTCAAATCATCTCTCTACAGGACTCTCTGTCTTCATGGGTCTTAAAGGTATTATGATCGGTATAAAAATTCAATTTTGTTTATAATCCAGTGATTCAGGAAGACTTCCTAGTGTCCCTGAAACTACACTGCATATTTCACTGTTCGCTCTGCCAATAGCTGAGGGTGATTATATCTGGGATTTTTTTTTAACATTTAAAGTCTTATAATATGATGGATTTACATTCAAAATATTTTACAAAGGGGAAAAAAGTATATTTCAATCAGTGTGTCTTGGCTTCTTGGCTTCTCATTGAGAAGCTGCCAGATGTCCTCAAAAAAGACCCTGAACACGGGACAGAATAATCTCATTGGAGCTGCCGCAATTTTCCAGACCATATGGTGGGTCTATAGACCCCCTGCCAGGCATAGAGTCCTCTTTGAATGTCCCTTTTTGGCAGTGGGGATGGGTTTTTTCTCAAGCCATTTCTTTAAGCTGTTCTCTCTCTTTTCCAGATGCTCAGGTCTGTACACTTTGCAGTCTCCACATGTGAACAAATGCATCAGCTTCTCCCTCACTCTTTGGTCCCCATCACTCACAGTTTCAACAGTCTGCTCAGCATGTCCCCCAATTCTGGCCACAGGCACACTGTCACCTTCAAGGAAGTTCACAATAACAATATTTTGGAGAAAAAGTAAGTTCAGAGCAGATTTGCAAAAGAAAAACCTAAGAGCCCATAAAGTTATGGAAGAAGTAATAGAATCAAAGGCATTATCAACAGGTCTGTAGAATAAGACAGAATATTCTTCCCTATTTGAAATTAACCTTTTTACCATTAAATGCTTTCACTTGTTCACTAGGCATTTACTCGCAGTCTTAAATATCTAAACTTTTTACACAGGCTAAAGCTAATCATTGTGCAATACAGTTAAAGTATTACTTAAAGAGTAATAAATGCCTTCAATGTGTATTAGAAAGAAGGGAGGGTTTCTTAGAGGTAAGAAACAACAATGGTAACTAAATAACTTCCTTCCAAAGCAGACCAAAGAAAAGAACAAAGCACACAATTAATACAATAGAAAACGAAACAGTCAATATGAAGCTCATCAAATCCAAAAGTTGTTCTTTGGAAAAAATGTGAAATTTACAAAACTAAGGCAAGATTGGTTAAAACAAAGAGAGAGACAAAAGACCATACATATAAATATTAGAAATAAGATGACAAAGATTAATGGGAAATAGTGAGAACAAATTTATGCCAATAATTTTGAAGCTTAAAACAGAATGCTTCCTAGAAAATGTAAGTTAATGACTCAAAAACAAAAGAGAGAGAATGTAAATAGTCCTGTAATCTTTAATAAAGACTAAATAGCCACGGCAGTTAAAAATCTTCCCACAGAGAATAGAAAAAAGGCTCAGACAATTTTATCATCAAGTTCTACAAAATTTTGAAGGATCAAACACTTCTAATCTAACCAAAATTTCCAGAAACTATAAAAGGGGGACTATGCATTAACTTACTCAAGATGCTGATATAACCTTGATACCAAAAGCAGAGCAAAGGATGGGAAAAGAAAACTATAAACCAATCTCACTTATGAACATAAATGCAAAAATCCTAGAAACAAATCTAATATTATATGTTATGTTATGTTATGTTATGTTATGTTATGTTATGTTATGTTATGTTATGTTATGTTATGTTATGTTATGTTTTATGTTGTTATGTTATGTTATGTTATGTTATGTTATGTTATGTTATGTTATGTTATGTTATGTTATGTTATGTTATGTTATGTTATGTTGTGATGTGATGAGAAGGGAATTTCACTTCTGTGGTCTTCTCCCCTAAAACCAATAACCCCAGACTGTTTTTGAGAAAACATCATACAAACCCAAACTGACAGACATTGTATCTACAAACTATCTCACTAGCACTCTTCAAAACTGTCAAGGGTGCCAGGGGCAGTGGTTCACGCCTGTAATCCTAGCACTCTGGGAGGCCAAGGGAGGTGGATTGCTTGAGTTCACACGTTTGAGACCAGCCTGAACAAGACTAAGACCCCATCTCTACTAAAAATAAAAAAATTGAGGCAAGAGGATTGCTTGAGCTAGAGTTGGAGGCTGCTGTGAGTTGGGATGCCACAGTACTATACCCAGGGCGACAGCTTGAGACTCTGTCTCAAAAACAAACAAACAAACACAGGCTAAAACAACAACAACAAAAAAACCTGTCAAGGTCATGAAAAACAAGGACAGATTGAAAAACTCCCAGATCAGAGGAGACTAAAAAGATGGATCCTGGACCCATCTTGGCAGAGGCTGGGTCTGTAGGTAAAATCCGTCCTCTACCCTCCTCCTTCCCCCTGGCCTTCACTCTGACCTCTTTCTGCAGGTAATCTTGCCCTTCTAAGGGGCCTTTCTTCATCCAATAGCTCACAGTTGCTATGTGGCTAGAGGAGAAAAATACCATATAAACTCCTTGCAGCAACAGATACTAGCCAACCACCCTGTGAAGAAGCTGCCTTGGGCCTATACAGGCGGCCATGAAGTGTGTGTGCAATTTGAAGTAGTGTGCAATTTTAAATTGCACACGAACTTTATGGCTACCCTGTATATCTGTGTTTTCCTAAAAATGTGTGTGATTCTGTAGGAAGCAAAAATGTGCTAATTACACCACTGCCACCCTTTCACATCCCATAATTCCTCTTCTCACTTCTTAGTCATAAATATTCTCCGGTTTCCTAAATGTGTTATTTTGTATTTACTCTCAGTCTGTAGACTTGGGGGGGTTTTAGCTTTAGTGTAATTAAGCGAGGACATTTCCTCATATTGTTTGTACATCCTCTGCTCACCCTAGGGTAATAATGATTGCCAACCTGGGTTTAAAAAGTGTCTCCAATAAGAATGCTCTCAAATTCTTGAAATATTTATCACAGACCAAGAGAAGTCAATAGTCGGGGAACAGAGCTAATTCTAAGGTGAGAAGCACAGAGTCTTGGCTCTGGAAATTACTGGTTAATTTTTTTTTTTTTTTTTAAATAACTTCCTTTTGTGAAAAGGATAGTGTTAAACAAAAAGCTCCCTAAATTCTATTACAGTCTACACAATTTTCTGATTTATTTTATTTTTATTAGTGACCAGATAGCATCTATGTTTTTTATTTTTTGAAGAAACATTGCATATTGGATACTATTAGTTAAAAAAAAAACAAAAAACCCTAACTCCAAACATTTTTGGAACCAGTTACTGGCCTTTCTTCATAGAGTTTGTTACAACCAGATGGACACTGACCCAGAGCGATTTTGTTACAACCAGATGGATATTGACCCAGAGTGACAGTAAAGAAGTCTACAGTATTAAAAAAATAAAAAACACACAAATGGAAAAAGCAATAATATGGCACCATCTTCAGGTTAACTTATGAATTACAAGGATTACAAGGATTTGTGTTAAATACAATGAACTAGTTGTTCACTTTTGCTTTTCTGCTGTGTGGTCATTTCAAATGACTATCAAAATCTATAAATTGGAAACTAATAGAGGAAGACTCTAGCCTTTTTTTTTCAGATTCTACAGCACTTAAACACTTTGGAGCCATATGAAAGGTCAAAATACATTCTGCATGTTGAAGGACAGTGCTGAGCCCCTACAGGTGTTCTCCCAAGCTGGAGGCCTAGTGGTATCCCAGGTGCCCATCCCAACCTTCCATCAGGTCAGTAGCTTTTGAGTGATAAAGTGTATGGTAAACTCAGCAGGTCCCTTGGTTCTGTGTCCTCTACCTGACCTTGTTCACTCTGAATCCATCCCTTGGTCCAGGGCACAATTCTGCTGGATCCCACATCAGTAAATCAGACACTCAGTGATCCCTGGGGAAGACTGATGTGGTGGATCAGTACAAAGTCCTGCATGATGTCCCAAGGGTTCACATCTCTTCAGAGTATATTATGATGTAGACACAAGAGCTAACAGTCCTGGGGCAAAATCGTGAATGTGTATTGTGAACTGGAAAAAAAAAATAAAGTACAAGGCAACTGTAAAGTATTTCTGAACCTCTTCTGATAGGAATGGAAAAGGACACATTTGCAAAATCAAGGTCTGCAGTGTAGCTGAGGCTATGTGGCCCCCTATTGGTTGAGTTGCATAATGTACTTTTCTCCTCCAGGACCTACCAGGGTCCTTTAGGTTCTTATGGGAGCATTAATTTCATCTATCTCCCATATGCATCTCATCATCCACTGTCCTCCATTCTCCCATCCTCCCATCCTCACCTCCTCTCCCTGGAAGAAGTGAATATTTTATTTGCTGTCTTGGCTTTGTGGATGGGGGAAGTTTCAGAAAATTCTACCTGACTGACCCCATGGAAAGCTATCCCTAATTTGGCCAAATACCCAAATATGTAGATCGTGCCAACTTCTCAGAATGTCTACTCCAATTACATGGTTAGGGAAATAACTGCTGGTGAGTCTGTGGATCTACTAACCCCACTGTGAGCTGCCAACCTTGGGCAACACTCTGTTGATCAGCTGGTCACGATCTGCCCAGCAGTGACAGTGAAGGGGACAACGAGGGTACAGATCTCCAGGTATCAGTGTCCAACCCCGTTCCAACAGGCCTCCAAATAGTTGAGTATTTCCACTTCCCAAGTGATTAGTCCTGAATCATCAAGTCCCTTTAAAGGACTGAAGGGATCACGTCTGTGCCTGTTTGCCGGGGTGTTTTGGTGTCCTCCTAGAAACATGGCTCTCCTCCCAGGCAGTGGGTGCAAAGTTTGTAAACTAGCTCATATCTGGAAACTAGTATGAACTAAAATAAAATCCCAAGTCTTTTGCTAACTAGATGGACCCCTCTTGGCCAAGGGGACCCCAGAAACACTTTAAAACTGAGTTCCCAGCTATGTCAGGGTGGGAGAGAGAAAGTGCAATTACACATGTGCACTATTTATCTTCATAAATATTTATGACTCCTCCTATAGCTTGTTGAATATACATATTAACCACCCCACTCAGTATAAAATCTTGTTTGTTGTGTCTGCCCCTTGAAGCACAGAGCTCCTGGCTTCTGGACAGGGCTGTGCTTTCCAGCCTGTTGGAATGGCCACCCAACAGGTTGAGGCTCTTTATGAGAAATAAAGCTCTCCTTTTTTCAAAGTATAAACTTCCTTATTTTTTTCTAGTTAACAAATGTCAGCTGTGAAGGGACCTGGGGAGACCACCAGTATCCCCCAGCATGCCTGGAGGTCAACGCACTAATGTCTGCACCACCCTGCCCATGGATGCTCAGTTGTCTCTCTGACCTTGCTGGGAGAAGCTTGTGTAAGCTCCCTAGAACCCAAACTCTCTCACCATTAGGAAGAAGACCTTGGAGACTTTCTTCCCTTTGTTTCCCCCCAGTTCCCTCCATTCTGGACCCTGGAGGAAATGTCTTTGTAGGTCCCACGTTTGGGGGCACCTAGTCAGATGATGCTGATCCACAAGGTTTGTGAGGACACTGCTGTTACTGGCACTGAGAGAATATTATCATAAAGGTACGTACATTGATAAAATCCTGGGTTTGAAGAAAATGGTCTCTGCTCCACGGCCATCAGAGATACTAGCGACTAACATGATTAAAAACTATAACAATTCTTGTAAATGTTTGAAACGAACCTGAAATGATTTAAAGCTTTGCTGGCCACAATAAAATCTTAGGAGACCTCTAGTTTGCCTGAGCACTCAATTAAAACAAAGAGGCTATCAGACCTACCAAAACAACGATCATGCTATAATTGGTGTCTTGAGTTTTCCAAATGGGATCAAGAGTCTCTCATAACCTCCCTTAATGAGGGCGATTTAAAGCTAAAAGAGACTTCATTTTTTAAAAAATGGTGTGTGCAAAATATTTACAGTTGACGCTTTCCTTCTTTTTAAAATTTTTTTTTTAAGTTTTACATATACATGTGTTCATTAGGTTTCCATTTTTTTGCCTTCACAAGATTAAAAAGGCTTAAAAATTAATAACAATAACAATGTTTGAGATAAGGACTAGAAATAAAAACCTCGGAAAGAACGAAGGAACATAAATACATTCAGAAAAGGAATCAATTGCTACATTGAAATATTAAGCAATAACAATAACGCAAAGAAAGTAACATTCACATTGTCAAATACTGTCTATTATAGAATGCTTTGATTCTGAGGTTCAATATGGAGTCATCAGTTAACTTATTGAGGGGGGAGGTTTTGGTGAAGGGAGGGTAAGGGGTGGGGGTCACATCTACGGTGCATCTTAGAATGGGTACAGGTGAAACTTACTAAATGCAGAAAACGAATGTCTACATACAGTAACTAAGAAAATGCCATGAAGGCTACGCTGAGCAGTTTGATGAGAATATTTCAGATTGTATATGAAACCCACACATTGTACCCTTTGATTGCACTAATGTACACAGCTATGATTTAATAATAAAACTAAATAAATTAAAATAAATAAATAAATAAAAATTGACTCTTTCCTTCTTTCTCACCTCTCCTTCCATCTCTGCTCCTAGACAATTGTTTTGCTTCCCAACTAGTTTTTTTTTTTTGCTTTTCCTCTGTTGAAAAACTGCTCTATAATACAAGCTTCTAGAATGGGACAAGCTGTCACCTAGACTGATTTATTCACAGAACTAAGAAATGGACTAAAGAAGAGATGGAATGATACATTTACGCTTTGCTCCCCGCTTACCCCCCCCCCCGTCTATCCTAATATTTTTCCCTCTTTTTTTGTTTATCTCTAACAATCTCCAACCCTAATTTTTCCAAAGCTATCATATTAAAAAAAGCTTACATATTAAAGTTTGGCCTTTAATATGCAAAACTTCTTAGCTTCAAAACAAACTAAGGAGATTAAAAATGTTTGCCCCAAGGTACATTCCTTTAACTTAGTTTAGAAAGACTGCTACAAAGCTGTCTTTTAAGGGGTGGGGGGAAATATACACACTCACACAGAGCCAGGACTATCCTTTCTTGATCTAAAAAAAAATTAAGTATTTGACACCTTTAAAGTTCTGAAAATGAACAGTTGCTATCCACTCTCTCTGAAGGCTATTACCAAGGCTTCATTTACATTACAAGACCACTTTTGCTAACTAGTTTTGTCTTCCCCTCTCCCACCAAACCTGTTTTTCTGCTTTTTAAGCCGTAAACAACCTTTACTTTTCTGTCTTCTTCCACCTTTGAGAAGCACAAGAAGCTTTTTATATGTACGGAGCTTAGATATGTAAAAAAAAAAAAAAAATAGTTTTTCACCTGTTCCCATTCTAAATCCAGCTGACTGGGGTTTCACAGTCTCAGGACTGGACATCTTCACCTAAATTTATGGTCAGGCCAGATTACCTCTGCTAAACAAATGGGT
The DNA here is from genome assembly GCA_963574355.1 of Loris lydekkerianus. Lineage (NCBI taxonomy): Eukaryota > Metazoa > Chordata > Mammalia > Primates > Lorisidae > Loris > Loris lydekkerianus. The sequence continues at coordinate 8,770 of CAUYPK010157931.1, forward strand.
TTTTTTTTTTGGCCAGGGCTGGGTTTGAACCTGCCACCCTCAGTATTTGGGGCCAGTGCCCTACTCCTTGAGCCACAGGTACCGCCCTAAACAAATGTTTTAAGGACATCAAACTACTGTTTTTGTATTACTTGCTGGATTTGACTATAACTTATATTTGAGTTTTGAGCCTCTAGATCAGTGGTTCTCAACCTTCCTAGTGCAGCAATGTATTTTCATTGTTACAAAGGGGTCGTGACCCACAGATTGAGGGTCTAGATTCTGGGGTCTGGGTAGGGAGCTATGTTACTACTTCTTGAATTTGGAGACAAAGAAGTAAAAGCAAATACTAAAGTAGTGAAGGAAGCATAAGCAGGAAGTTTTATTTAGCAAACACACTCCCAAACTGACGTGGAAGTGGGCTGTTAAAGGAGATCAATAACCAATAAAGTTTTTCAGCAGCGAGGTGACAGCACCAGAACAGGGACACATGTCTAAGCAAATGGATGGTGGCCCAGGGGTCTCTTTATATGTCTCCCCTTTTCTTTCTTCTGACTTTGCCATTCTTGAGCAGCCCTCTTTCTGGCCAAAGAGACTATAATCTCCTCCCATCCATTGGACTGGGGAGTATTTTACTTGGATGTGTCATGGCTTCCAGAGCCCAGCTAGTTGGGGGTGGGAGTGTGAGCTGCAATGCTAACCTATGGTCATGTGGTATAATGAAGTCAGAGTCATTTGAGGACACTGGTGCCTCCCATAGGACTTTCCCTAAAACATGAGCAAGCAAGGGGCATCTACAATGGGTACCAGCTGACAGCAGTTTTTATTGTCATTGATCTGTAAACCTAATTTTGTTCTTGTTTCTTGCCACCTGAGTTCTTTTCCAGCCTGCCTCAGTTACAAGAGGCAGCCAAGCCTCATAGGGCCACTTCCTCCCTTCTCCAGCCTGCTCCCTGGCTGTTGTAGGAGGGGGTGAGTCCTGTGGATACCCTATCTTCTGTCCTCGGTGGTATTCCTGGTATGTAGATTGAAGACACAGACAAGCTCTGCCCTTTATAACCATCTTGGATGACATGAGACTATTAAGACCTAAGATGACTGAGGACAACATTAGGGACCGTACCTCTATTGTAATTTCAAAATTACTTTCAGTAATTTAAAATCTTGAAGTCATAGTATGTCAAAATAAAGAAGATAATCATAAAATCTCTGCATAAAATGTCTGCAATACTAAAACATTCATTGTTAAACATAAGTTTAAGTTTATATATTTTGACATCTTATTTCGATATAATTAAAAAAACTAAAAGTATTTAGATGTGCTAATAAAAATTAGGAACTGATAACAGCTCAGTTACTTTAATGTCCCGGATTTTTTGTCAAGAAATCAGGGTCACTAAGAGTTAACATTATAAATAATATAAGTAATGAAAGCTGCTAACTTTTAGAGAAACAATTCTATATACAAAGTATGAAGAAAAATATTAGATTTTTTTCTAAGAAAAAAGTAATTTTTTTTTTTTTTTGCTTTTTGAAATCTTTGAAGTAACACTTTGACTAGATAAATGACTATTTTATAGTAACTTATGATCCTGTTTTATGACAACAAATGTTTTATGACAAAAAGTGTTTTAAACCTTTGATAATTTGACCGTTGGTTTAAATCAAAATTCTAAACTGTCGTTTTGCCACTGAAAATACAAGAGAGACACATTTGACTTTTTTGGTGAGTTAAAACCATTCCAGAAGCACTGTCAAATATAAAATGGTGTTCAGCTTTCTTTGGGTTATATTTATATGTTATTAAAAAATGTTCCAGAGTGGCGCCTGTGGCTCAGTGTGTAGGGCACCAGCCCCATATACCAAGGGTTGCAGGTTCAAACCCGGCCCCGGCCAAACTGAAACAAAAAAAAAATAGTCGGGTGTTGTGGTAGGTGCCTGTAGTCCCAGCTACTCAGGGTGCTGAGGCAGGAGAATCGCCTAAGCCTAGGAGTTGGAGATTGCTGTGAGCTGTGTGATGCCATGGCACTCTAACCAAGGGGGATAAAGTGAGACGCTGTCTTTACAAAAAAAAAAAAAAAAAAAGTGTTCCAAAATTGTATGACATTCCTAAAATTCTGATATATTTTAATATATAGAGCTAACTGGTTTTAATTGCACACAAATTTTATGGACACACTGTGTGTTATCAAGAATATTTATGGTTGTTAAGTTGTACACTACAAAAATCACCAAATTTCTTTGACAGTTATTATTTTACTTAATTCTTCTCAAAAAGCGATTTTCTACTAACTTTAGAGATCATACAATTCAAACTGAATCCAGAATTCTTTCCTGGCTACAAGTCTCCAAATAATGTTTCAAACTCTTCTCCCACTTTTCTGACTTGGACTCAATGAAATTGCCACCACCTTTTTCTTCCTGATGCCCTCCAAACACATCTTGTAAGACACAAACTCCAGGATAAACTGTTCCTAATATTAACATTTGTTTTTTCTGTGTGAAAACTACTTCTACTTTAACTGATGGTGCTGGCCCTCAGCCAGATACCTGCTGGCCTCTGAAGAAGCTGGCTGGCTTTACTGAAAAGACTGACACCTTCAGGAAGATTGCTCACCTGACCTCTGGCGCAAGAAGAATTAAGTACATGGGACTGAACTAACTTTTCGACTGTTGGTGTAAAATTGCTAATTCTTTTATGTTTTGTTTTCTAGGAGTCAAGGAAACTTTTTCCCTTCTTTTGAGCTATTTATAGCTTAGAACAAATTGGTAAAGTATATTTTGTAAATAATTAGAAATAATTATTTATTTTTCTCACTAGTTGATTTCTCCAGAATTTGGAAACTGTTCATTCATAATTATTCTTACTTCATGGCAATACAGTTATTTGCATAAGAATCTGTAAGTATGGCTCGGCACCTGTAGCTCAAGTGGCTAGGGACACACAGCAGCTGGCGGGTTCAAATCCAGCGCTGGCCAGTCAAACAACAATGGCAACTGCAATAAAAAATTGCTGGCATTGTGGCAGGCGCCTGTAGTCCCAGCTACTTGAGAGGCTGAGACAAGAAAATCATGTAAGCCCGAGAGTTTGAGGTTGCTGTGAACTGCGATGCCATGGCACTCTACCCAGGGTGACAGCTTGAGACTCTGTCTCAAAAAACAAAAACAAAAACAAAAAAAACGGAATCTGTAAGAATCAGTAAGAATCTGATTTTCTTTTATAATAGGACAATCAGAGATGCTGGTTATTTTACCAAGGCTTTGACTAGAATGGTGTATTTTCAAATGTGCCCAGACTGCTTTGAGGAATCAGGTTTACCTTTTATTTATTTCTTTATTTTTGGGACAGAGTCATACTTTGTCGCCCTTGGTAGAGTGCTGTGGTGTCATAGCTCACAGCAACCTCAAACTCTTGGGCTGAAGAGATCCTTTTGCCTCAGTTTTTCATTTTTAGTAGAGATAAGGTCTCACGCTTGCTCAGGCTGGTTTCAAACTTTTAAGTTCAAGCAATCCACCTACCTCCACCTCCCAGAGTGCTGGGATTATAGGTGTAAGCCACTGTGCCCGGCCAGGTTGATTTTATAAGGACCATAAAAAGCTTTCTGAAAAAGAAAATTCTGACCTGATCTGACCACATCTATAACATTTCCTTACCTGTGACAAGTAAAGAACGTCATTTTCTTTTTCTGAGGCAGAATCTCACTCTATTGCCCCTGGCTATGGTGACTTTTTGGCTCAAGCAATCCTCTTGTCTTAGCCTCCTGAGTAGCTGGGACTATAGGCACTGGCCAGAATGACTGTATAGCTTTTTGTTTTGTTTTTTTAAGAGGAGACGGGGGTCTCACTTTTGCTTAGGTGGATCTCGAACTCCTGAGTTCAAGCAATCCACCCACCTTGGCCACCCAGAGAGCTAGGATTATAGGCATGAGCCACCAAGCCAAGCTAAATTATCACTTTCTGATAGGTACAGAAATTAAAGTTAAGTTAGGACCTAAAAAAAAAAGAATTTCCCAATTCATAGAGGTATCTTCAAGCACTTAAATCCTTAGTTTGGCTTGAGATATCTTGAAGTAACCCCAAATTCCTTTAAAAGGGGGGAAGAGGGTCCCAGCAAAGCTAATTTATTTATTTATTTATTTATTTGAGACACAGTCCCACTTACCACCTTTGGTAGAGTGTACTGTTATCACAGCTCACAGCAACCTCAAACTCTTGGGCTCAAGCGATTCTCTTGCCTCAGCAATTCCCAGTAGCTGGGACTACAGGCGGCCCGCCACAGAGCTCGGCTATTTTTAGAGATAGGTTCTCACTCTTGCTCAGGCTGGTCTCAAACCTGTGTGCTCAAGCAATCCACCTGCCTCGGCCTCCCGGAGTGCTAGGATTACAGGTGTGAACCACCACACCTGGCCCCAGCAAAGCCAATTAAAAAAAAAAAATTTTTTTTTAAGCCTATGGCCAATAATTACGCTTATTGCACTTTATATAAATAAACCAAGAAAAATGAGACTAACATTTATTTTATAAATGACTTGGTCCTACTATGACTTGTCTTTAATGAAAATGGAAAACTGAAGAGTGAAAATTGTCTTAAAGAAACTCTTTATAAAATGCTAGTCTTGTCCTTTTGTTTAACATTTTTATTATTTGTCCAAAGTTTAGACTAAATCCTGGTTATTTCTTAACTGTGAAAGAAAAAAACATCCAGGCTATAATTTTCTTCATGATTTTTCTTTGGCTCCCTATGGAATAGATTCCTTTTTCCATTCTGATACCCAAATTCTTCGTTAATTGTCAAACTATTGTAATTATCTCTCATGTTACTTCCAAGAGAACCAGTCATGCTACTCTGAAGAGTAGAGATGACTCAACAAAGTCTGCAAACTTTTCTCTTCTAAAATCCCACTGGGCCTGCTTTGTTTCACAGCCAGTGCTGCTATACTGACGTCTTTCCCTTCTAGTCCCAGGGACTTCTGTGGAAGAGGGAGGCATAGGAAATTATATGAGCTAGTAGGAGGGATAAAATGGTCTTAAGAAAATGTTTATGTTTATATAACTAACTGCTACAAGTATGTAACTAAGACCAGGACTACAGTAGCTCTATCCTTATAGATAAGTTAATTTCGTAATCTTGTTTCTGGCTTTCAGTTTTCAAATATATTGCTTAAAAGGTTTTAAGGGAATTGGATTAAAGATGGCGGCCGAGTAACAGCTTCCCTGTAACTGGGTACAGCAACTCTGGGGAGACAAGACTCCAGGCATCTCTGGTTGGTGGGATCTGCCTATGATCATCCCTTTGAGGATACAGGGAGCCAGCAAGGGACTTCTGAACCCCAGAAGGAGGACAAAAACAGTGGAAAACTGGCAAGTGGCTGCGGGCATTCGATCAAACTAATCACGCTGGCAACCGTGAGTACAAGCAGCAGTGAGACTGCAAACCGGAAAGGCCTTACCTGTGAACTGTTTTGGTGTTCTTGGCTTTGGCACTCAGTTGAACTGCCTTGGGGAGAGCTTGAGCAGGAGTGTGGAGAACGTTGGGCATTGTCAGGGAACCCACGATGAGCCACTGAGCTGGGCAAAGGAAGCTATTGTGAAAGAACTGCTCGGGCAAGATCCACTCTCAGTGTCCCAGAGCAAGGAATGGGCGGGACAAAGTAACCTAGTGACTGAGCAGCCTAAAGGCAGGGACTGAGCTTCCTTACAGCCTTAATCCTTAGGTGCAGAGTGAGACGGTTTTAGCACACTGGAGCCTTGGGCTGTTGCCCTGGGTAGAGTGCCCTGATGTCACAGCTCATAGCAACCTCAAACTCCAGGGCTTGGCACCGCCCAGACCTCCATAAGAGCTGTGCAGCGACCCC
>CAUYPK010157932.1:0-41309 GCA_963574355.1 Loris lydekkerianus
ATTGTATTGTTTTTTTTTAATTTAATTTAATAAAAAAAAACAACATTAAAAAAAAAAATGTAATTTATTTTTTTTTTTTTTTTTTTTTTTTTTTTTTTGAGACAGAGCCTCAAGCTGTCCCCCTGGGTAGAGTGTTGTGGCATCACAGCTCACAGCAACCTCCAACTCCTGGGCTCAAGTGATTCTCCTGCCTCTGCCTCCCAAGTAGCTGGGACTACAGGGGCCCGTCACAATGCCCAGCAATTTTTTGGTTGCAGCCGTCATTGTTGTTTGGCAGGCCCAGGTTGGATTTGAACTCACCAGCTAAGGTGTGTGTGGCTGGTGCCTTAGCCGCTTGAGCCACAGGCACCGAGTCAAAGCCACCTTTTATTTCATGGGCCAAGACCATCATGTGACCCCTCCTGTTCACAGTATTTGTCAGGAATCTGCAAGTTTCAGTCACTGTCCAGTGATTCTCAGGGGAGGGTAGTCCTAGGCCCTGGGGGACTTGGAGGATCACAGCAGTGCTGTAGGAGGAACGTGTCTCTCCTCGGCCCTCAGAGGTGACTGGCATTTCCCCCCATCCAGCCCAGACGACAGGTGCGCTCAGGTGGTCAGGGGAGGAGTTTCCGTGCCTAGTCGCTTCTCTGCTCTGTGGTCTTCATCCCTTCTTAGTCTTCAGATACAAGTCTGGACAAACAAGGGTCCAAGGAACAGAACAAGACACCCCCACGTCTTCCTGCACTGGGCTGGGGGGCTGTCTCTGAGTCAGGGGAGGCACGGGGGAGGATGATGCTCGACCTCAGGGGAACTGCGTGTAGAAATGCCCAATCAGTACAAGCTCCCCTGTTAGTTTCCAATTTTTACATGTCCTAGTTCTGTTGTGCACTTAATTCACCACGAGCTTCAGCCAGTTCCTTAAAAATTAAAATCCACAACACTCCAAACCACAAGACGATAGACAATGAATGTGCAGAGGTGGAAAGGGCCAGTGACTGGTGTCCGCAGGGCTGGCCTCTGACACCAGCTCGAAGTCCTCGGTGGTGTGGCCTTGCAGATGTCACCTCAGTTTTCTGGGCTCTGGTTTTTACAAAGGTTGGCTCAGATGCTACCTACGTTTCCTTTTGGCTCTGGCACTCTGGAATGCAGCGAGCCCCAACGCAGTCCTGAATGTGCTCCCCAGGGATTGGTGCCTTCACACCCTACCAAATGGAGAAACTTGCCAACTGTGATTAAGTTATTCATCCCCCTGAGCCTTGGTTTACTCATGAACGGACTGGAATGACAGTGTTCTCAGACGCATCAGTCACATAAGGGCGAACCATGTCTGACCTCCCCCCCCCCAGCATTGTGCCTGGCACAGGGACACACATGATTATCATCACCATGGTCTGTAGCATTTCCAAGGGCCCAGTTCACACTGGCCACGGCGTCACCTGTCCAGGTGTGCAGTGACTTCAGTAAGGAACCAAGGTATAACCTTAACCCTGGATTCAGAAAACAGAGGCTCTTTCCTGAAAGCCTCTGCTGCCCAGATCTGTGCCCTCCCCAGATCCTCCAGCTGGAGGGGGTCACTCAAGCTACAGGACTGGTAGCCAGACAGGGTGGCTGCCTGTGTTCCTCCACAGGAGCTGTGCTGCGTATGGTCTTCTAAGGGCGAAGTCCTCTCTAGGGCAGTGAAATCTCAGGGCCTACTGAGCTGTTCTTCACCACTTCATGCTTTGTGTGCCCACCAAGGGCAGATGCTCCCTGGGGGCTCTGCCCAGAGTCCTGGGGCTTGCAGGGGGTGGCCTCTCCCGCTGGCTCCTGCTCTCCCCGCCTTCCCTCTGCGTCCTCTCTCTGAGCATCTCAGAGCGAAGTCGCTTGTAAACTCCCCACCCCCCACTGCTCCTTTACAAGGCTCAGCTCATTAACATGCAGGCGGCAAAGTAGCAGGAGCTCTGATTTGTCACATTAAGGAGGCTGCATTGCTGTGGAGAGGAGCATTAAAAGATTTTATTCCAAGATATCCCCCCAACCCCCACCATGCAGACCAAGTCTCTTGGGACAAGCCTTCCCCTCGGCTCTTTCCTTCACACAGATTTCTGACAGATGTTCTCGTCAGCACCGCAGGCTGGGGTGCTGCCCCACGTGGCCTTTCTCTTGGGGTCTCGGGTGGCATTTGAGATGCCTCTGGGCCTCGAGCATCTCCTGAGGTAAAACATCCATCTTCATCCTTCCTCTCCTCTCCCCCACTCACCTGCAGCTAAAGCCCCGCTCCAGGGAGGGAAGCAGGGAGAGCCCAGCTCCACCTCACTCCTTAAACTGACCGCAGCTTCCCTCTGCCCTCCTCTGCACACCCTGATACCAATATCACCGACATCTTCTAAAGAAGACCTCTTTATAGATTGCTCGTGCAAACAGAGTTGCCTAGACATGGCTGACTCTGCCTACTAGGAGCGCAGGAGCGTGCATGTTTACAGAATTCCATGGAGCACAGGTGAAGAACAGGCCCAGGACGAGGTTAGATCAACAGACGAAAAGATAGATGAGCAGTGACGCACTCACATCCTACCACATGGAGAGGGAGGGAGTGTCGTCTGCGGTGCAAGGCAGGGACAGGGGCTGCTGCAGGGTCAGGAGGACCAGACAGCTGGGATGCCAGGGGTCCAGCCTGGGCACTCTCTCCAAGGGGTCATTCAGGGATGCTCCACAGGTGAGAGGAAGGCCGCCCACCTTCCCCTAGGTCCCCGGAGCTTTAGGAGCGTCCCACTGAAATCAGTGAAAATGAAATGGACAAATGGCCAATCTCAAGGTCTGGGGAAGGTCGTGGGGAGACACAATACCATTTCATACAGGATAGGTGGGAACACCTTAATGTAGATATTGATGGGGTCCTGGACACACTATCCCAGGATATGGCACCTTGGCATTTGAGAAGACAGCGGAGGCAGGAAGGTCACTCTCCTCCTCCCATCACCCTTCTCTTCTGAAGTAGGTTGTAAGATCCTTGTTCCAGAGATGTGTGCCCTCCCTTCCCCCTCAGGAAAGGGGCATCCTTGTCTCTGATGATACCGGACACAGAGCGGAATGTGGACAAACAGACCTTGCTAAGTTCCCCATCTATTCCCAACAGATTGCACCCTCTTGTCCGCCAGTGATATTTCTCCAAGATAAAAGCACAAAAATGCACAGGTTTCCCCGTATTTTGGGGTCTTCGTTTCCTTATGAAGGCTGGCGTGCCATGTAAAGCTTATGTGAAGTGAAATTACACTTTGTCCCATCGATCCATCTTTTACTGTGGATGCCTCAGCCATGAACAGGGTGAAGAAAGAAGTCTTCCCTCTTCTCCCATAGCATAGCAAGTGCCAGCCAGGGAGCCCTGTCCCGGACTCACCGTGAAGGCAGAGTGACCAGTGCTCAGGGCGGAGGAGGAAGGCGGGATAATGAAATGGTCCTCTTGGAAGGGATGGAGCTCCTTTGCCAGAGAGACCTCCCCCGGAAGAGGAAGCATTCAATGTGGGCCTGATAGAGTCCCCGTCCCAGCCTCCAGCCGGCCAACTGAACAAGACCCAGCCGCAGCATGAGTGGGAGAGTCCCAGTGCGTGCCCAAGGCCCCTGCCACCCCCTCCTGACACCTGCAGACCTGCAGAGCCAGCTTCCTGCCGCTCCCGGGGCTGCGCTGAGTCTGTGGAGAGAACTGAATTCCCTTCTCCATTGCTCCTGGGGCAGCTAATTCATAGCCACATTAGGTTTCATTTGGGTAACAGCATGGGGGATTGTCAGATATTGGCTCTGACCAAATTTAATCTACAGGCTGAGTTCTGTCCTCTTTCCACTTGCCTTTCACTCGAGATCTTAATGAAGAGGTTTATCTGACGGGTTTATCAGAGTCCTATCTGGAACGAGCATCTCCGGCCTTCGCACGCGCGCCCACCTCTTTGCTGTCCACTCCAATCAAGCACCCAGGCCCTTGCAACTCTCTCAGTTCTGAGACAAATTAAATCTTACTGACAGCCTCTATCTGCACAGAGGTCCCCACTCTGCTTCACTTCAGGTTGGCTTTGGCAGAGACAAAACTGCTTTGATGCGGACATGGATTCTCTCCCGTGTTCTCAGCCCCCATTCCCCACCCCTCCAGCTGCCCCACTGCGATTTCTGTAATGACGGAACTATCACCATCCTGCTCTGGTGTCCCACTGTCTACGGCTTTCTAGGGACACATCAGCACAACCAGCCCCAAGTTCGGCTCTCAGGCTGGGCCTCCACTCACTTCCCCGAGGGCTGAGGTCGGCACACCCCACTTCCAGGAATCCCTCGCTTCCTTTGAAGGACGTCTCCCTCCCTTGTCTCCATCAGGTCCCTGGAAGAACGTGGCCTGGGGTCCCTCACTACTATCCTAATCTGTGCTTGCAGTTTGGCAAATCTTTAAATATGTCCTCCAGGCTTACTGACGGCCTCTATCTGCACCGCGGTGCATGCCTCGTGCCTTCAGGGGGGCAGCTATGCCCTGCCACCCAGTCCCTGCCTCCTTAGACTCACAGAAGACAGCTGCTCCCCCTCCCACCCCAGCTCCTATCCTTAAGCTTTCCTACCTAAGTCCCCTTATGATGCTGGTAAAGACGGGGGAGATACCCCAGGTGCGCCATCACCATGATGGTGACAACAGCAGCACATTGATGAATCTGCATTTCCTAAGAAGCTGCTAGTGTGGCGAGGGTTGCTGTGTTGGAATCAGGACTGCAGTGACAGGGGCTGGACTCCTCACTTGAGTCCATTGGGGTCCCCATGAGTTCTAAGTTCTGCTTATTCACAGGCTCATTCACTCATTCATCGAACATGCTGAGGACCCAGGGCATGGCAGGACCATGGTGTGGCAGGACCCGTGGCCAGGTTTCCCTGGATGGAAGCCGTGGGGAGCTGGGCTGCAGCGAGCCAGGCTAGAGGGGATGGCACTAAGGGCCGCCAGAAAGTAGCTCCTCACACCGCCTCAAGTCTCATGCCGGTGTCCCCACAGTCACCACTTCCCCTGACCCTAGTCCCTGGCTCTGTGCACATCCCCTGTGGCCAGCGTGGCCCAGTGCCACAGAGAGCAGGGCTGTGCTGTCTGAGCAGCAGACGCCCCCTTCCCACGTGGCCCTGCCCTCTCTTCTCCTACCACTCTTCCTAAGCCCACGGTGACTGCTATTACCTTTGGGCCTCTCAAAATCTCAGAAACTCATGGGGTGTTTTAGAAATTCAGACAGCCTCAGGTCCTAACCAGAACTGCCAGGATTTCTGGGTTAGAAGCCGTGCCCTAGGACTGGGGCTCACTCCCCTTGTGAGAACAAGAATCCTGAGCTCAGATGCCAGAATTCAAGTTGTGGTTCCCCCTAAAATGACCCCAAAGCCTTCAAAACTTCAAAATGAGCAGTCACACCCCAGTCTGTGGCCTCCAGGCTCTGTAACAAGCCTGCCACCCTTGTCTCCTGGAAGGGAAGATTTGGCTGGTACAACAGGCTGCCAGTCCTGTAAGACCGGGACTGTGAGCCTGGGCAGGTCTTCACGTTCTGTGTCACCCTGCCAAACCACCTGACCTTCCACATTAGTAACATGCTACTTGATTTTTTAAATATATGGTCACAAAAGAATTAATGGCCTATGTGCGTAAAATCTAGACTGTTCAGTAAGGTGACTTAGGTGACTTCCTGTTCTAAAATTCTGCAAATTGATTCATTTATTTAACATCTTGAGAACATGTTTTTGTCAGTCACTATAAGAGCTCATAAAATATGTCCCACTCTCCAGAACATGAAGGACATTACTTAGGTAGTAAGATCAAATGGCTACAGAAAATCAAATGCTGGATGTCCAGGTAACAGGTGTAATAATAACCAGTGCTAGTATTAATTTGGTACTTGCAGTGGCAATACAGCTCTCTGCATTTATTTGCACAAACAACCACATAAGTGGCCTTGTAGACACGCTGTTCGCCAACATTTATTGTGCAGCCTGGCTGTGGAGAGACTTGCATGAGGTGTTCAGGATAAGAGTTCCCAGTACAGTTCCTGCATCTCCAAGCATGGAGAGGCTAAGTAGCTTCCCACCCGCACAGCACATAAGTAACAGAAGGAACCAGAAATCTAACCAGCCAGGTGCTAATGCCCAAGTTCCTAACTGCTGACTCTCAGGCCTGGTTCTATGATCTCCATAATGTGAGCCAAAGCCAGTGTTTTCCGAATCAATAACTCCTGCCTCCCCGTGTCCTCTTCCCACTTAGCTTCTCCTGTTCATGAGCCTCCTGTTCCCAAGGCGGCCCCCTTCACCTGTGAAACGGCCATTTGTATTCCCCATGCTTCACTGGCTCTCATCTTCAATTGCCACCTGAACACTGCTATTTCCTTCTTGTCTTCCACTCTCTGCTCTCTCCTTCACCTCTCCTATAACTGCAAGGTGTCTGTGAATTGGCTAAACTGAAGGGCTCTACTGTGGTCTGATTCTAGAGGGGCAAACTGTGAACTCCTGTGAAAATATTAGCTGCACATTATAAAGCCCAGCACAGAAGCTGAGATGAAGAATTCCAGATGAACTTTCTGTGGTGCTAGAAACACATGTGCCTTGGCAGATTTTGAAACTGGACATCTCCTTCATGTCTTGAAACCACATTTGATTTGACAGCGCAGCTAAGAGGGAAAGTGGCTGAGTTGAGCTATGCACGCACAGAGAGGGTACGGACACCATTTCAAGATAAAGAGCTTCGAGTCAGCGTCTCATGTATTGTGTGGGAGATGATGTGGGGCAGAATACGGTGAGATGGCGTTTACAGCCACTACGGACTGCGATGGGATCAGAAGGGTCCGTGGCTTTTTACCTACCTAAAGGAATCTGGGAAGGTCAATGGCATGAGGGGTTACCTTACCGCAGTGGGTTCTCCCAAATGATGGCTGGTTCTTTCAGATTCATTTAACATTTATACGTTGCTGAGACCAGTCTGGATGGGCAGCTCTCAGAATCTGTGTGGCTGTCCATGCTGCGGGGAGGCACAGCCCTAAAGGGGTAAGAGCATCTGGCCTCAAGGCCATGGCCGTGGAGCCTGGAGACACTGCCTGATAAAACATGGCGTTGGGGTCCTCACAAGCTGACTTGGATATCCCAGCTCCCGCTTGGCTGCCCCGAACTCCAACATAGCTCATTATTTCATAAGAGGTGTTAAATACGAATTGTTCATTAAAACACATATTATTGGATGCTTAACTACCGTGTAATTGATTTTCTATCCATTGCCTACTAGTTAACCCTCAATAAATGCTTTTGGTAATCAACTTGAAGTACAATACCTAGCATGCTTGATGTCTTTTCCTTTGATTTAATAAGAATCCAATTCTATAACTGCTAAAATTGTACTTGATAATAAAAATCGAGTCTCAAGAACAGTGTAAGAAAAACTCTTTGGCATAAATCTGTCCCACTTTATAGAAGGGTGTCAGTGCGTGGGACAACTCAGGGAAGCCTGGGTCCTCCTCCAGCCACTAGATATGAGCTAAGATGCTCCGCGGGGTCCTGGGCCACAGCACCAGGGCCTGGTGAGACTCCCGCTCTTCCCCAGGGCTAAGGCACCAAGAAAACTCCCCAGGCTTCCAAAAGAACATCAAACAGGCAGTGCCTGTGGCTCAAAAGAGGGGGGAACGAGCCTCATATACCGGAGGTGGTTGGTTTAAACCCCACCCTGGCCAAAAACTGCAAAAAAAAAAAAAAAAAAAGAAAAGAAAAGAATATCAAACAGGGTCAAGCATTTAAAAGACCCATGGGATTCATTTTAATTCTTTAGAGCTTGTCAATGCTCTTTCCCTTTTCTTCAAAGCCCCCCCCCCTCTAAAATTCCCACCTCCTCAAGGATGCTGCCTTGACTGGATGGGAGGCCAAGTGGAATATTTGATCACGTGGACAGCAGAGAAGGGAGCATCCAGAAGGAAGAGTAAAAAATGGGGGCAGGCGACACCACCAGCTGGTCCTCAGAACCCCAATGTGCACATAACCCCAGCCCTCCCAGCCTCCCAAACACACTCACACAGACACCTCACACACCACACAGGACTGAGCGGTGAACGCGGGAAATAAAACACGTAAAGCTCTTGGAAAAGTACCTGGCACAGAGCCGTGTTTAAAACGTTAGCCATTATTGGTTTTCTATATTAATATTTATTATTCTACAACATGGTTTCTTTAATTCACTTAAATAATCTTACTTCTGGACACTGAGGGGAATATTGTACCGTTATTTACTAATTCATTCGTTTCCTTAGATAATTTCCTAGACGCAACTTTTTGCAGTCTCCAGGTATGATTTCTGGCAAGGTTTTAAGAGCTGGCCCAGTTCTCTGCAGAAGTGCTGCTCTTGGGCCATGCCTGGGCTCAGTGGGCAACGCGGGTTGGAGACCTTAGTGAGGTGGCGAGTCTTCTGTCAGGGGAGCTGGTAGGAAGCAGCAGAGCGACCCTTTATTGGAAGTTTATGTCATTTGTGGGCTATTGCACTCTTGGGTCCCTTCTGGTTCTTAAATGTTATGGTTCTAATTCTTCTGGAACATCGACATTGTGGTGCACGTGTGTCCTCATGTGGAGGGACATAGAGCGTATTTCAGACTGGAAGCTTAACAGACGGCTTAGGATTGCCTGGGTGCTCTTGCCCTTGGAGGTCACAGGCTGAGCTTCTCCTCACTCAGCCTCTGACAAAAGGGAGAGATTGCCTGAGCAGCATCCTGTTGTCAGACAAATCAGAATCCTCTTCTGGAAGGGCATTCTCTTCTGCATACTGAGTGGGAAGCCCGCTGTATCTAGGACACATTCCTAAAATAAGACTCGGTGGCCACCGAGTGACTCAGTGCAGAAGCCTCCATTCTCCCAGCAACGAGGGCTGCTAAGAATGGCAGGAACCACCCCCAGATGGCCCGGGTACCAGTTGCATCAACAGATGCACACACAGCTCAGCCTTTCCTGCACAGCACCCAGCCAAGCTCACATCGAGTTCTCCACTGTGTACAGTAAAACCAAAATAAATAATCCAAGAAAATCTGCACATGTCTGTGTGTTTAGGGCCCAAGATAAACCAGGCAATGGGCCCGAGAGGAATGTTAGGCACTTGGCTACTCTCTTCTTCTTTCTTTTGGTTTGTCTTTTTATAGAAATGTAAGCATTAGATCACTTTCCAGCTTTAAAATGCATAAGGATAGTAAGTGACCATGACAACAAGCCTGTCCTCTACTGGTGGGTGGCTAGTTCCTTTTGGAATCTAGGCCCATCTACTCACCTAGGCTACGTTCCAGGTCACCCAGGCTGCTGCCCTCTCCACAGACGTCCTCTTATTATTTCTGCTTTCAAGTGCCTGCTTGGGCCTGGTGCATTACAAAGACTTACACTTTTGCTCTCCACGCAGAAAGATAGTTGCTACTTAAGGGGCCACCGGAGAGCAGCTGGTGCTGTTATGGCTGCCCTTCTCTTCTCACGTCACATGGCACAGTTGGGGGGCATGGTGTGTGTCTTATCTCAGAACATCTGGAATTCTAGAACCACCTATTGGGAGACCTGTTTGCACAGACCACCAAAACTCCCTGTCAGAGGACGTGGTGCATCTGATCTAGACTGAAAGTCCATTCTCTTGTGGGGACAAAGATGAACCCTTCCTAATAGAAAACAGTTTCCAAGAATAACCCAGTTAAAGAGAGGGTTCCTGCCCCAGGAAGGCAGAGAACTTGCCTAGAAGTGGGAGAAAAGTTCAAAGGCATGTGTCCTGTTCAGAAAAACCAGTTTCTGGATGAGGCTGGCAGAGAGAAGTGCTCCCAAATTCTCAACCAATCACATCTGCCAAGTACGTTTTGCCACAGAAGGTAACATATTCACAGGCTCTGGAGAACAGTGTGGGCATCCTCGGGAGCCATCGCCTGCCCATTTACACATGAGGCAAAGCGCACACGGTGAGGGTGGTTTCAGAGGAGACCAGCCACCCGCACCTTTCACTTTAAGACAATAGAGGAAAGAGAAGAGGTCTAGAGACCTACAGACCTGAGAACAGAGAGGTGCTGTGGGGGGTGGTAAGGACCATCATGTTCTAGAATCTTCTCTAACTTGGACACAAGCTTCAGAGGGGCAGGAACCTCCTTACAATCTCCAGGTTACCCCTGCAGTGTCTGGCTCACTGGGGGACACACCACGGATGTGATGTAATGTCCCATTGGTCACCGTGAGTGCTGAGCAGGGGAAGAAGTGATAGGGTATCTGCCACCTGTAGGCAGGGTCCTCTGCTTAGGAATTAGAGAGCTTGAGACAGCCCAGACAAGAAGAACTCCATGTCAGGGGACTAGGGAGGACAGCCGAGGTCCCAGGGGAAAATACACACCTCCCTCGTCCTCGTGGGATGAAGAATGGAACTTGAAGGGGCGGGTGATGCGTGGGGACAGCTGCACCAGCTGTGCAGATGAAACACTGAATCCAAGTGACCAGAAGGAGACCCAACCTCGGGGTGACAGGAGGAAAGGTAGCAGCCGCAAATATGTTGGTCAAACCGCCCCACAATGAGGCAGAGGAACTGGCCAGATGCCCCCTGGATGTCCTATCCACTGCGCCGAAATCTGTAATAATGAACTCACTGTCAGGAGAAAAGCAGCTGACCCAGGGAATGGGAAAAACTGAAATTACACTTTAAAAAAAGGCAAGTCATGAGGCTCAAAATTAGCTTGGACAAATAAATATATGCATTTGTCCTGTAGCTTTTTACTGGAAAAGGAAAAAATAGGAGACAGAGGAAAAATAAAGGTTGATTAAGAATAAATGAAACTTTGTTCACCTATTTATAACAAATGCTAATTGTCCAAAGAGAAGAGTCTGCAGAAAAGATCAAGGATAGAAATACAGGTCACACACATACACACACACACACATGTGCACACACAGACACAGACAGCCGCACACATGCTCACATGCACACACAGACAGCTGCACACACACAGACACGCACACACAGACAGCCACACATACACTCACACACACACTCATACACACACAGACAGTTGCACACACGCTCACATGCACACATTTGACAGACAGACTGAGCGAGCCACCAAGGACGATGACAAGACAAAATGTCTGATTGCTGAAAATAATCAAATTGGTCTCCAATTCTTCGCAAAAGAATAATTCTTACGTGTTTAAAGTACAGACTAGCAAGAAGGAGTTTTCATGATTTCTGCCTCTCAGAGGTCTTTCAAACAGCTTTTCTGATATACAGTTTTTATATAAATTCTGCAGCGACTTTTCCCCGGTGTTATTAGTTGTTTGGGTTTTTCTCTGCCTGCCACAGGCTTATTTATGTTATCCTGATTTAGATCTTTCTTTCCTCCCTTCTTTCTCTGCTGAAGCTATTATAGCGCACACTGCTGTGTGCAAGACGCAGCACGTCTGCCAGAGGCGTGTGTGCAATGTGTGTGTGCACGATGTGTATGTGAGTACACGCAGAGTCCAATTTCCCACCAGTGGTGTGTGTCCACGATGTGTGTGTGTGTGCATGATGTGTGCGTGTGCGTGTACGTGCAGAGTCCAATTTCTCACCAGAGACGTGTGTGTGATGTGTGTGTGCATCCATGTGTGTGCACGTCTGTGTGTACATGCAGAGTCCAATTTCTCAGCAGAAGCTGTGGACAGTTCTCATATCTTATGTATTAACAGTTCTTGGAGGTTTACAAATGGGAGGTCTTGAAACACTGAGGTTGTCACTATACCTAGGTGGTCAACATTGCCTGGATTAGAGGGGAATTCTGGGAAGCCTCTCAATACTAAATAAATAAATAAAATAAAAGGCCTGCCTCAGATTTGACATTCTATTTTACAGTAGCATGAGAGTTGAGTTCGGACTTTTTCCTATTACAGCTGATTGATTATTTATCGCTTCCATGGAGAATGTATTGATTTACTTCATATTCGTTGCTGGTAACATGAAAGACCTGCAAATTACAAATCATCTGGGGACTCAGAAATGCTTAATTATGCCCCTCCCTTCCCCGTGTCCTCCTGTCTAACAGCCTCCGCCCCTAGCTGTCTCCAGCTCTTTATACAGGTGGGGGAGAGCTGGGGGCCCAGAAAGCACACACCCTGGAGTGTCCTGAAGGTGGTGAGACAGTCTTCCTAAACCTTACAAGACAGCTTGATTCACAACACTATATTCTAACGGACGAAGGGCCCTCAAAGATCCTCTAATGGTATCTCACAGGCAGTTCATTTGAACTAGAGTCATAAACTGAGCCCACCACAGTAGGCTTCTCTTCTGTACAGGGCCTGGCTTACCCTTGAACAACTTTATCACATTTTTTTTCTCATACAAGGCAGAAATTTCACTCCTGGAGTGCTCACTTATTGCCACAGAGCAATTCTTAGAGAATGGAAGCAAAAGACAAGTTAACCAAAACACATCGCATAAACACCACTGTCATCTGCTCCCTGCTCCTTGGCACAGGTGAGCAGTGGTTAATACAAACGTGTGAGGAGCCGGGGTGGGGGCTCAAGCCTGTGGTCTTAGTCACTTGGGAGACTGAGGCAGGAGGATCGCATGAGCCCAGGGGTCGGATGTGCAGTGAGCTATGGCAATGCTGTTGTACTCTAGCCTGGTGGGAGAGCAAGGCCTTGACTAGGCAGTTTTTGGCCGGGGCTGGGTTTGAACCTGCCACCTCCGGCACATGGGGCCAACGTCCTACTCCTTTGAGCCACAGGCGCCGCTCCTAGGCCCTGACTATGAACAAGAAAAAAAGAAGCAAGAAAAGAAAGAAAAAAGGAAGAAAGAGGGATAGAGACAGAAGGGACGGAGGGAGGGAAAGAGAGAAAGTTACATGTGCCTTAAATTGGCCAAAGCTGAGATTTGATGAAAGTGCGGGGAACTGACCCTCTGCCCGCACTGGCCTTGCTCTGCTGACATCAGGCCCAGAGAGCCACCCCCGCCTGAGGGGTGCTGCTGCATGCATGCATCCGTCCCCATGGTCTTCCCACTGCCGCTGTTTCTGAGCCTGAATTAGGGAAAGGGGCCAGCAGGGCCATTTGGTAATGGAGGGGATGGAAAAGTGAAAAGCAAGTTTCTTCAGCTAAAGAAAGCACTTCTCTACAAATATCAATGGCTTTGAAAGCAACTGCCAGAAAGCTGATTTAATCTTTCTTCTGGAGATACTTACAGATGCCAGTTTTTAATTAATGCACCGGGCTCCTGAACAAAGGCAGGGAGGGTGGGCGCACTAACAGATTTACCCCCCAGGCCGAGGAAAGCACTTCGCAGGAGATGCCTTGGCTGCCGTGGCCTGGCCCTGCCCTGCCCTCTCTTTCCTGCGTGTCCAGGCCCTCAGGTGGTCTGAGATGGACCCCAGGGGCAGGGCAGTTCATTTGTCACACCTGCTTCCATCAGCCCAACCCGGCTTCCCTTGCTCCTGCCCATGGTCATCCCCATGGCAGGCCAGGCTCAGTGTCGCATCAGGTCAGAGCTGGGCTTTCATGGGGTGTGAAAGCAACAGACACGTGCCCGGGAAAGCTGGGCTGCAGCGAGGGGGCTGCTGGCTTCACAGCCCGCATTTGTCCTGATAGGGCAGCGCCACTGATACATCAGTTCTTAAATACTTGGAATATTGCCCTGGAAACATGAATTGAATAAATGTTCAAGGAAATGCAAAATGTAAAAAATTCCATGAAGAAAGAGGGGACTATGGGGCCATGTGCCCCCTCTGTTGGACACATGCCAAGGCCCACTCGCTGCTGTCGGCCTGTCCTCTGCCTAGCGCCCACACTCCCCCGCCTTGCAGGATCCGCCTCCTGTTGCTGCCGGCTTCCCAGCCTCTCTGCTTCAGCCTCTCGTCTGCCCTGTTCATTCACACCCTCAACCAGTGCGCACTTGCTAAGGCCGGGCATTGAGCCCTGCAAGGGACACCTGCTGGACCTGCCCAGAGCCCGCTGCACCCACACAGAACTTGCTGGACCCACCCAGAGCCCACTGGACCCCCCAGAGCCCGCTGGATTCCCCAGAGCCTGCTGGACCTCCCAGAGCCCACTGGATCCCCCAGAGCCCGCTGGACCCACCCAGAGCCCGCTGGACCCTGCCCAGAGCCCGCTGGACCCCCCCAGAGCCTCCTGGATCCCTCCCACCATCCTGGCAGCACCCATCTCTTTCGGTCAGCAAACCTGATGTCAGATCATTCCATCTGACAAAGTCTCTCCTCGTCTGAAACCCCCGTCTCCTCATATCTTCATCAGTCTGTTTCCACATGTCTAAGCATTTTAATGGCATATGGTTCCGGGGGGAATCTCCAAATGAGAGAAAATTAGCAACTGTGCTTATTGGGCTAAAGAAAACGACCGGAGGGGAAGTTTTCTTTAAAAATACCCACATGAAGCAGCAGCCCAAGGAGATGAGCCCACAATGAAAATGATGGTTTTGCTGGGGCTGGGGGTGGGGGTGGACGATCAGCTACGCTGCCTTCCCCTGGAATGCGTCACAGTCATTAATTTGTTTAATTTATTTTTTGCCTCTTCCCTAGTGAAGCAGCCCAATCCCCTGCCGACCCACCCATCAGAACAAATTACACTTGGAAAGATCGAGTGCTTCAATTTCCCATGACATATAATACGAAATCACGATGCCCTTGTTCTGGCCTGATGACTCCTCACCAAAAATCTACAAGCGCTTTTTCCAGTTGCCACCTGGCAATTCTGATTGTCACCCTTGGCGACACAGAAGCAGGAAAACAGGGATGGGACCCCCGGGCCCTGAATGAATCTGTCCTCGTGTGGGCGCCTCCTGGGCAGTGTTCTCAGCCCACGTCACGTGGATGTGAGCTGGTTCTGCGGCCCCATCCCAAAGTCTTCATGGCAGGAGTCACATTTGCGCTTCTCTGGCGTCCCCACTGTGCCTCATCAGTGCCACCAGGCCCAAGCCAGTGACTGCTGTCTGCTGATGGATCAACAGAACTCAGCCAGTGAGGGCAGAGTGAGCTCACAGTCCATGGAAGGAGGCCTTCCACGTCCCAGCCTATGTAGCTACAAGTCACAAGACCCAAACGCTCATCCCTCTGCCTCTGCAGCCCTGCCAGTGGCCACTGTCGTGTCCCGAGGAACCTCGCTTCTTGATGGTCACATTTCATTTTCTGCATGTTCTCTTACTCAGGCAGTTTGGAAATTGAAATGTCCCAGGGTTACACAGAGGTATGTAAGGCTCTTTTGGGCCAGAGATTGTCAAGTATTCATATTGAATTCTTTATTGTGAAAGGTTGCTGGGGGAGGTGAGAGCTCAGACCCACCTTACCTAATGTTCACAATACTTGGGACTTGAGCCTCTGGCTCTGCCACCTCCGCACTTTCTTAACCTTCTCTCTGGGCTGCAAAGAAAGGTTGGACCATAGCAGTCTGGTAACTTCTTGGAAGGGAGATGCTTCTAAGAAGCAGGAGGTGGAGCTGGCTCTATTGCCGGGAGCAGGCTGTCCGCTGCGTCAGTGCTGACTTGTGCCCATCCAGTACACAGCCCTGAGACCAAGTCACGTGGCCTCTGCCCACACAGAGGACAAGGGTGGGGTCAACAGCACTAGAAGTCTGCAGGCCTGGGCTTGGTGCCAGCTTGACCACTGACCAGAGAATCATCCCAGGGAACTGGGATGTCCTCCTCTGTAAAGCGGGCAGCTACCGTGCATGTGAGGGGTCTGTACCCCACAGTGAGGACGCTGTCGTCTGCCACTTTGCAGCTCTCGAGGCACCGTGAAGAATGGAAGTCTTTGTCTCAAAAGTCTTACAGCTCCCTAAGATGGGGCCCATATGGAGCCTTGGCTCTGCTGGACTACCTCAAAGATGTGAGGATTAGTGGGAGTAATGTACGCGGAGCACAGTGACTGGCACTCAGCCAATGTTGCGTTTTCCTTCTAAAAGGTGCCATTTAGAATTTGTAAAAAGGACATCTGAGAGGGTGACTTGAAAGAATAATTGTGTGACGATGACCATTTATTGAGCACAAAGAATTCTGGATGCATGGGGATGTCCGTGGAGGAGCCTGACCCCAAATGAGCTCACACAGACTGCTGCTCCAAGGATTATCCTCTTTCGGATACTGGGAAAGAGTCTCTGAGAGGCCCATCCATCGAGCTCACCTCATCTCTGCTCTCATCTCTGCTCAGGCACCCTCCCTCGTTGGCCACAGTGCCGTGGGGTTAAGAGTGACCCACATTCAGGACCTGGAGGCTGGCGATATGACACTCTGCCACACTCAGTACTTGGGTCAGCCCCATCCCTCCCACCCTATCCAGGGACGTGTTCCTTTGCTCTTCCAGTTTACCCCTGGGCACCCCTGCCCCTCTCACTGGAGACACGGTAGGGGACAGTCTTTCTCTGAGAGCCCCCATGCAGGGCCAGGACAGGGTTCCCCCCACAGCCTTTCTGCTCAATCACATCACCATGTGCACAAATACACACACACGCTGATACACAGCCTCCCTAGCAGAGTGGCTCGAGCAGTTCAGGGGATCCTTCATACAAATCAGACTCTTTCCCTACCTTTTTAAACCTTCTCTGTCTCCTGTGCTCATTTTTCCTCTGTATGTCCCGTGACAGTAACTTTATGTGCCGACTTGACTGACTCACAGGGGGCCCAGATATTTGGTAAGATGTTATGCTAGGTGTGTCTGTGAAGGTGTCTATGGGTGAGAACAATGTGTGTGTCAGGAGACTGAGTGAAGATGACTGCCCTCCTCCATGCAGTGGGCCCCATTCCATCACTTGAGAGGCTGAATAGAACCGGGAGGCTGGCCCCTCGACCTGTTTCCCAAATAAAGGGGACTCCTGGCGACAGCCATGCGTGGGGATGACAGTCTCAGGCTGCCTTCACCTCAGACTGGAACATTGGCTCTCCTGGGGGCCAAACCTCCAGATTTTGGACTAGAGCTGCTCTCCTGGGTCTGCAGCTTACCCACTGCAGATCTGATACTTCTCAGCTTTCAAAGTCACAGGCACCATATTTTTATAGTACCTCTCCCCTGATCTCTCCTCCCCCTGTCTCTCTCTATGTGGGATATACGCCCTGTTGGTTCTGTTTTTCTGGAGAACCCTAGCACCCCCAAACCTTCTGGCTCTTACCAGGGCTCTGACAGAGCCCTCCTCTTCCCAGGACACATGCTGCTCTTAAATAACCGCACTGACCTCTCAGCTCCAAACCACACCTACGTCGCAAAATCTAAGCCTTTCTCATTAGTGCCAAGCTCTGACCTCACATACTTGACTGTCACCTTGCTGCCCCTCCTGGACATCTCAGAGGTCACCCCCACCTAACCTGTCCAAAGCAGACAGCAGCACTTCCCTCACAGCTTGCCTCTTGTCCACTGGTCCCCTGGTCAGGAGTGCCCCTCCCGCCACGCAGTTGCCCAATCCTCTGGCCAGTGCTTGGGGACGGTGGACCCGTCCTCACCTGTGCCCAGACCTTCCCTGGCCAGTGCCCAGGGACCGGGGCCTCGTCCTCGCCTCTATCAGACCTTCCCTGGCACGCCCATCAGCTCTGCCTCTGGTCCTTCTTCACATCTCTTAGAAGTATTCACTACGTTTGCCTGTCCTTCTACATTGGATTCTGTGCTCCTTCTGGACACAAATCCTGACTGATCCATTTTGTTTTCATCCCTCAGTTCCCAGCCATGTACTTGGTAAATACAAGACACTTGACAAACGGCTGATGTCTGAATGAATGATGGAATAAATGAATGGCTTCCCCTGGAAGTCCAGGGGGCCCAGGGAAGAGGGCAGGGCACAAGACCTCAGCCTGACTCAGGAAATAAGACAGAAATAGAAGTTAATTTGTTTGCCAGAAATGAATAAAAAGGCAAATTCTCCTTGATTAAATTTGAAGTGAGAAAAATGGAAACAAGCAGTTACCTTAAGCGCAGGGTGGCTAATACCCTAACTACCCCCTGTGGGACAGGGCCAGTCTGCTATGAAAGGCTTTGGTTTGTTTGTTTGTTGTTGTTTTCCAAGGACACCGAGGCAAACCCAGACTTGCTAAAGAGGCCCTGGGGTAGATTTAAAGTTCTCCCAAGACTCACCGCCTGAGATCATAAAGCTCTGATCCAAAGGACCAGCACAGACCAGGACTCCTGAAGCTCAATTAATCTAACTTATCAAGATGGATTTGACTTGAGTTGTGGATCCAGGCAGCTGCTAACAGTCCAGAGACCAAACTGCTGAGTTGGCTGGTAGCTGGAAACACAGCCTAGAAAACCTAGCAAATTGCAAGACAGAAAGCTGACGATTAAGCCAAAATTTCAGCCAAAAATTCAGATTTCATAGACCTTACTTTTGAACATCTCTAAAACCCACCCCCTCTTTCTTTCAACTCTATCAGTGTTATTTTCTCAACTACAGGCAGACCTCCTTTTATTGCACTTCACAGACATGATATATATATATATCATGATTTATATATATATATAAATTGAAGGTTTGTGGAGAGCCTGTTTTGAGTAAGTCTATGGGCACTGTTTTCCTAACAGCACAGGCTTACTCTTTGTCTCTGTCATGTTTTGTTATTATTCTCACAATATTTGAAACTTTTTCATTATTTTATATCTGTTATACCGATCTGTGATCAGTGATCTTTAATATTACTATTGCAATTGTTTTGGGGTACCTTGAACCACACCCATATAAAACAGCAAACTTAACTGATGAGTGTCCCAACTGTTCCACCCACTGGGTGTCCCCATCGCTCCCTCTCCTCAGGCCTCCCTATTCCTTGAGACACAATGATATTGAAATTAGGCCAATTAATACCCAACAATGACATTGAGTGCTCCAGTGAAAGGAAGAGGGGCCTGTCTCTCACTTTAAATCAAAAGCTAGAAAAGACTAAGTTTAGGGAGGTGTGTTGAAAGCCAAGACAGGCTGAAAGCTAAGCTCTTGCACCAGTTAGCCAAATGGTGAATGCAAAGGAAAAGTTCTTCAAAAAAATTAAAAGTGCTACTCCAGTGAACACATGAATAAGAAAGCTCAACAGCCTTACACTGATGTGGAGAGAGTTTGAGTGGTCTGGATGGAAGATCAACCAGCCACAACATTTCCACAAGCTAAAGTCTAATCCAGAGCAAGGCCCTGACTCCCTTCAATTCTGTGAAGGCTGAGAAAGGTGAGGAAACTGCAGAAGAAAAGCGTGAAGCTAGCAGAGGTTGGTTCATGAGTTCTAAGGAAAGAAGTCGTCTCTGAAACATGAAAGTGCATGAAAGTGCAGGGGCTGCTGGAGAAGCTGCAGCGCATTACCCAGCAGATCTAACTAGGATCATGATGAAGGCGGCTATGCTGAACACCAGATCTCAGACGAAGACGATAGAAGACTCCATCTAGGACTTTCATAGCTGGAGAGGGGACGTCAATGACCTCGGCTTCAGAGCCTCAGAGGACAAGTGGACTCTTTGGTAGGAGCTAATGCAGCTGGTGAGTTTAACTTCAAGCCAATGCTCATTTACCATTCTGAAAAATCCCAGGGCCTTTAATAATTATGCTGAATCTACTCTGCTTGGGCTCTCACCATGTTATCACACAACAAAGTCTGGTTAATAGTACATCTGTTTATAGGACGATTCACTGAATATTTTAAGCCCATTGTTGAGACCTACTGCTCAAAAAAAATGATTCCCTTCAAAATACTGCTACTCATTTACAATGTACTCACTCAACCAAGACCTCTGATGGAGGCATACAAGGAAATCAATGTTTTCATACCTTCTAACACAATATCCATTCTGCAGCCCATGGATCAAGGAGTAATTTTGACTTTCAAGTCTTACTGTTGAAGAAACACATTTTGTAAGCCTATAGCTTCCATAGATTGTGATTCTCTCAAGGGATGTGGACAAAGTAAAGTGAAAACTTTCTGGAAAGGATTTACTATTCTAAATTTCATTACAAACAGTCATGATTCATGGGAGGAGATCAAGATAGCAACACTAAACATTTGGAAGAAGTTGATTCCAACCCTCACGGATGACTCTGGGGGTTCCAGACCTCAGTGGCAGAACTGTAGACGCGGTGAAAATGGCAGAGGACTAAGATTAGGAGTCTGAAGAAGTGACCAAATTGCTGCAATCTCATAATAACACTTGAACGAAGGGGAGTTGCTTCTTATGTTGGAGGAAAGAAACTGGTTTCTTGAGAGGGAATCTACTCCTGGTAGAGATGCTGTGAATACTGCTAAAGCGACAGCAAACAGCACAGAATGTTATGTAAACTCAGTTGCTAAAGCAGTGGAGGGTTTGACAGAATTAATTCCAATTTTTTAAAGAAGTTTCTACTCTGCACAAAATGCTATTAAATAGCATAGCGTGCTACAGAGAAATCTTTCATGAAAAGAAGAATCAATTGGGCAGCGCCTGTGGCTCAAGGAGTAGGGCCCTGGCCCCATGTATTGGAGGTGGTGGGTGCAAACCCGGCCCTAGCCAAAAACTGCAAAAAAAAAAAAAAAAAAAAGAGTCGATTATTGTAGCAAAGTTCATTGTTGTCTTCTTTTAAGAAGGTGTCACTGTCACCCCGATCCGTCAGTGGCCATCAACACAAGAGGAAAACTCCACCAGCAAAAAGGTTACAATTTGCTAAGGCTCAGAGGATCATTAGCACAGTTCAGTAATAAACTACTTTTTTTTGTTTATTTATTATTAAATCATAGCTGTGCACATTAATGCAATCATGGGGCACCATACACTGGTTTTATAGACCACTTGACACATTTTCATCACACTGGTTAACCTAGCCTTCCTGGCATTTTCTTAGTTATTGTGTTAAGACGCTTATATTCTACATTTACTAAGTTTCACATGTAAGATGCACCCTAGGTGTGGTCTCACCAATTACCCTCCCTCCGCTCCCCTCCCCCTCCCCACTCCTCCCTTTCCCCTTTCCCCATTTAAGGTTGAGTATCTTGCTTTTTAGACACAATACTATTACACACTCAGCAGACTACAGCAGAGTGTATACATGGCTTTTATATACATGAGGAACCGAAATATTTGTGTCACTTGTTTCAGTGCAATATTCACTTTATGACAGTGGTCTGGAGCCAAACCCATGGTGTCTCTGAGGTATGCCTGTATCTGCAGAAACAGACAAATTAAAAAATAGGCATTTACAACTTGAATTGCTGGTAGCACTGATAAAATAATGAAGAAAGGAAAAATTAAGAAAAGATCTAGCCTTCCAACATTTAGTTTTCCAAAATAAATGAAGTGGCAGCCTGTTCTTCTATCACCCTTTATCATGCAAAAACACACACACACATCTTTGAAAGTTTGGAAGCATTGCTACTGGCAAATGAGCCCATTAAAAGCAGATAAATCAATGGAAAAGGCATAAAAAAGTCTCATTTATCATAAGACACGTGGGACAAGGTTTTGACTTTTACACTTAGTCTAGAAATTTGTTGATCTGTGCAACATTTCTGAACAAAATGCTTTGGGATGAACCACCCATCCACTTGAATCTATATGGAAAACAATTAAGTTCCAAACCCAAAGACAGAATGTGGGGCAGGCAGCAGCCATGCTATTGATTCAGCATCTCCCAATGCCTCCTTCCTTTTGGGTATCATCCTTCCACGCCCCGGTAAAGGCCTCCTGCATCTCCCACTCTTACAAACATGCTTCTGTGTCCTCAACTACAGCAAACTCGACGTCAAACTGCACACGACGTCCGTGGAGGGGCCGAAGGTGCCGTCCCAGGGGTGACGACCTTCGTCAGCCCTCTCGGGACATGACTACAGTGCTGAAACCTGGCATGGGTTCCCTCCCCCCAGTCTGCACTTGTGCACCGTGGGAGGAGGCGAGGGCAGGAGCGCCTGAGCAAGGGCACAGCTCATATTGAGCTCTCTCAGTGAGAGTTTGGCTTTCTTTCCTGCCAGCAAGGGATGGGGAGCTACGGAGCCTGAGGGAAGAACTTCATCTGTGCAAAGGCCCCGGCACAGTGGTTCCATAACAATTACGCAGGGAGTGGACGATTTTTGACTAAGTCTGGGCACATAAAGCAAGATACCTCCACCCAGCCAACAGACTCTTCGAGGCATATTCATGGCTGGGGATGAAAACAACACAGTCTGTTGGTCATGAAGAACATTATTGACTATATGTGTGGCCAGATTGGTGTCCAATGTCCAATATCTACACACTCAGGGCTGGGCACATGTTGGAACACCTCCCACAGATAAATATTTTTAACTCTTCAGTGAACCTAACTGTCCAGTTTCACAGGCTCTATTAGGAGTCCGCCTAGTCTGTCCTTTATTCCATGATGTGTAGGAAAGCCCCTTCCCACGAGAAGAGAAGAACGTAAGATTAGGAATTCTCTTACAAGTATCACAATGTGAAAATATTACCTCGGCACTTTTACACAAATGCCCAAGGCTACACCCACAACCTCTCCCCTGATGATACACCAACAGCTTGTGTGTATGTGTTATCAACTCCTGCAAATAAGGATTTATTAGAGCAGTATCTAGTGGCAGACTAAAAACTAAGGCAGCACAGATGAAGAAGACTTTGAGGTTCTGTGGAGATGTTGACTTTTATCAAGGTCAACACTGAAATTTATTGACCCAAGAAGTAAATATTGATGGAGGCTCAGGAGGTCAATATTTGCCCCAAGGCAAATTAATCTTCCCAACAATCCCCAAACTGAAATATATGTAGAATCAGTTCCTGGATGAGTTAGCTGTGACGCGGGTTGAGATACCATTTCATCAGGCTGTCTGGGGCACTGGGAGGCAGTATTAATACCAAATACTTTGTGTTCAGAGTACTTTCCAAATGTTCATTAAAGTGCGCCACCCTCTAGCAGATGCATGAAAGCGTTGTACTCCCAGCTCAACAGATGGGTGATTAGAGCCAAGGAAAGGCTGGATAGTTTTACATAGGCCACAGAAAAAGTGGCACAGAATACAAAGATGAACTGGGGATAAGGATGGGTTGGGAGCTCTGGGGATGGGCAAAGATCTACGAGATGATGCATTCCTTAAAGTTCTTGGTGAAATTATGTATAAGTCCACCTGCTTTGATTAACTTAATTAATTTATGTCCCATTATTGACAAACCTATTGGGCTGGTCAATTGCATTGCTTATTTTTAGAGAGGCATTTAGATGTCCACCCACCATCAGCTGAGCTTGGAAAACTGATGTCAACTCTTAAGAGGTGAGGAGTGCATCAGTGGTCACAGGAGGGAGGTCGGGGGGGGGACAGACCTACGGTTGTCTTTGTCATCTGACTCTGATTCTCAGGCGCTCCTTGGCTTTCACACTAGAGCACTGACAGCACAAAATACTAACACACAAGTCACCGGCATTTGGATGCAAGGATCCAATTATCCTTGCTTTTTGTATTGTCCCAAAACTGAATTTTAAATAATAGTAAGTTTTGGTTATCTTTGCTAATGGTGGGGACAGAGCCATGGGTAATCAAAGCATTAGCCCGCCCCACCATCTTATTTCCTTCTGATTTTGGAATACATTATCTTTCCACATATTCTGTTGTCCTCGTTAAGTTTTTGTTGAGATATTTAATATCAGGAAATAATGAGCAATTCCAGAGCACCAGCAGATGATGGGTACCCAGATGACAGCCTGTGATGTGCGCTCAGTATCAAGACAGCAGCCCGATGGCTCTCCACACACGCGCTGAGCACACTGGGCTGAACTTTCAGAATTTTGAATTTTCCAGGTTACTTCAATCTACTTTAAATCTGTTGGAGAGAAGAAGCAGGGTCTTAATGGTATGACCATTTGGTTCACTTGGAAAGGAAACAATTTGACTTGAATAGATGTAAACGGTTCGCTGATGCTGGGGTCTGAATAAAGAATTTAGGCGTCCTGACACCAAGCTGCCTGGGCGCCTCATTATTTTATCCTGCAATAGGATTTTGAAATTGCAGTTGTTTCCTAGGCAAGTAGGTGATACCAGTATGATTTGATACTGTTGCAAAGGGTAATTTGACTGACAACGGCAGGACAGACAAATGAAAGTGTTTACAGGGTTTAATATTTAATAATGTAAAATGAAAAAGTTGGCAAAAGCAGGCTGGAGATGAAAAGATCTGTATTGAGTCAGGATTCCACTGATTGTCAGAGCAGCGTGTGTCTCCTGGGGACCTGAATAAGCAAGGCGCTGTTCTGCAGAAATTGTTATCTCAGGCATATTGATCCTGTGTGCACCACTCAACCTGTCAGCTCTCTCTTCTGTCTTTGCTTTATTTTTTTATTATTTTACTTTATTTTATTTTATTTTATTTTTTTGCAGTTTTTGGCTGGGGCAGGGTTTGAACCTGCCACCTCTGGCATATGGGGCCAGCACCCTACTCCTTTGAGCCACAGGCATCACCCTTTATTTTTTATTTTTTACATCATGGCATCCTCCTAAACCTTCACTTGCCGGCTGCTCTGCAGGGCCATGGAGAGCACGTGGAGACCCCAGTGGTGCACCTGACAGGTGGGGGTCTGTGAGTGCCTGCTCCGGGACCCTCCTCCAAGGTCCACTGGCAGGGTCACCCCCTGGCACCTGTGTGCTGTCAGTTTACAGGACAACACCCCCCGCCTTTCCCTTATTAGTTCGGCCCAGATAATGGCTGCGGCCATTTGCTTAACTTGCATATGCCTCAGTTTTCACATCTATAAAATGGAAATAATGCCTACCTCACAGAACTCTCAGGAAGATTGAGAAAATAAACCTAAAATGACCAGTACACTTTCTTGTACAGAGTTGTCCTCAGTACACAACAGCTTCTGCTATTAATACTGTTTATGGAAATCTATGGATTAAATAAAGGAGTGTTTAGATTGCAGAAATTGCAGAAAATCTGGCCTTCAAGCTAGAATCCTAAAATTCTTGAGCTAAATGGAGCTTTGAGCAGTGATCTCACCCACCTCCTTGCCTTCCCACCTGCCCAGACAGCTGACAATCTCTTTACCTTCCAAAGGCCATTAGAAAAGATTCTGAGACTTTCCCTGACCTGGGCCTGGTGTCTGCACCATCTGACAGCAGCCTGAATAGCTCGAATGCCTCAGACACCTGGAGCAGAGGCTGCATCCCTTTGCACCGCCCTTCTTGTGTGTGTAAAATTAATCCATCGCAACAATTTTACTTCCTTGGTGCTCTTCACTGTGCCCATAGATCTCAGGAGAGAGGATAGCAAGGTCAGTCTGCCCCTTGAACTCTCCTCTCCTTAGAGAGCAGGAGAGTCCTGGCCTAACAGGGTCAGGGCCAGCAGGCTGCTGCCTTCTGCAGGGAAGATCTGCCCTGGGTCTTCAACTGCGGCTCTTCCCATCAGGAGCTACCCCACAATCCTAACAACAATGCTAAAACCTAACCCTTGTGATGCCCATTCCTGTATTTGAAAATTTCCCTCGTCTCATTTGATATTCCCAGCAACTCTGTGAAATGCCACCACTGGACTAGTTACATCCATCTCAGAGAAGAGGAAGCAGGCACAGGCACAGCTGGGGTCCAGCCAGGGTCGGAGACACAGGATGAGGAAGTGTCCACTTCAACCCAAGTCCTCTGAGGACAAGCCCCGGGGCTCTTGCCTTCACATTACACAGCAAATGAAAACGACAGTGGCTCTCAGCTGGGGGCGATTTTGCCCCATGCCCCCCACCCAGGGACATTTGGTAATGTCCAGAGACATTTTTAGATTTCATAACTGGGGAGGGGGTGGGTGCTACAGGCATCTACTAGGTAGAGGCCAAAGACGCTGCTAATCTTCCACAGCGCACAGGGCAGCCTCACAAAACAGGGGACTATTGCCCTAGAGGCTGACAGTGCCGAGGCTGAAAATCCCTGCCTTAGTCTTACCTTAAGGGGACTAATTATAGAATCCGGTCACCTGAAGGGCAGCCCAGTCCCCTTTTTCGTGACTACCTTACTCACCCAACCTGCTTCCCCCAAAGAAATGTCACAGACATTTGCAAAGGACTTTGGGATACGCGGAAGAATGTTGATAGCTAACCGTGGAGTTGTTGGATTTTGTAAAGCTGCTGGTAAAGTTATTTTCAGTTTGCTTTTTAAATTAGTTTGGGAGTTGGTGTTCTTCTTTACATAATTACAAGCTGACAAACATGCTTCTGTATTTTTTTTAATTAACAGATATTTGTATTCAAGTTCTCCAAATTACATACCGCAGCTTGCATATTACAGGACAGCTGCCACGCTCCAGATGTGGGCAACAGCCAGAGCATGTTAATGGCAAAATGCAGAGGAAAGGAAGGAGAGAAGGGAGTGTTAATGTAGCAGGATGGAGAAGGGCAGTTGTGGCCAAGGTGTCTGGATTTTTTACGGAGATGAATATCTTAGATTCTCCCAAATTTTCAGTTTCAGCTCAGTTTGAACATGCGGGATGAGCCTTGTCTGGGTCATTCCTTGCTGTCATCAAAGGCTCACCAGTGCCTTGTAAAAGCAGATTACACCCGAAATGGGGCACATATAAATGTTAACAGCATGCCAGAGAAACTATTCAAATTGCTACCCCCTAAAAGTGCCAAGCTCCTCATGTTCTAAGACAGGTAAACTGCTGTGTCTATTTTGTGAGCCCACTTATAAGACTGCATCCCTTTGTGGTCACTTTATACCAGGAGCAGGTGCTTCCAGGACAGGAGTAGGTGCTTCCAGGAATCAGAAACTGTTTGCAGAGGAACTTTGCGGTGGAAAAGGGGCAGAGGCAAAAGGTGAGAGCTTTGGTGTGACTCCAGGGAGAATGCACTTCCCGGAGAATCTGTTCTCCTGTTTATAAAAAAGGGATGTGGCTGGATGATCTCTGAGGCCTCTTCAGCTCTCACTGGTTACAATTAGACATGTTTTTGACAATCTGTTCAAACAGATAAAACCTGCCCTATCTTTGAACCAAAATGGGAAAGGCATCACCCTGAGGCTGTGAGGTTCAGGAATCAGGGAGCCAGGGGCACTGCCAGTCATATTCTGCTTGGACAGAAGAGGGCGCTCGGGTGCCGGCCAACCCACTTGATAACCTGCAAACTCCAGACCAGAGGTGGATGCCGGTAGGTCCCACTGCAGTTGGGGGTCCATTTCATTCACTGCTCCAATGAACACACACTGACTGCCTCCCCTGGGCACAGGGAACGAGGAGAGAACACAGATTTTCTGTCCTTGGGAGTGCCAGTCTCCCAGGAAGAGGGCTTGTCTCCTTCAGGAAGCGTCTGGCAATGCTGCATGGTGTGGCAGGAACTGAGGTAGAGGTTAGCGTGGGGGGGCCTTGGGGCTTCAGAGAGAAGAAAAAAAGGCCCTGAGCAGGTGACACCCCAGCAGAGTCTGGAAGAAAGACGGATGGAGAGGAAAGGCTACCAGAGCCTTCCCAGGCGGGGGCTGGGCAGGGTGGTGCTGGAGCAAACCCAGCCGCCACACAGGGGAACAAAGGAATCGAGACACCAGGGAGCAGAGTGGGAGGTGTCCTCGGGGGCGTCTGACAACTTAGCAATGGCACGTGCCATCCTTACACATGGGTCGCTTCTGCAGAGCTCTTCAAAGCTGCCGATGGGCTTCTCACAGGGGTAGAGGGAGCAGCAGGGCCTGTCAGGGCTTCCCTCTCTGCCTTCTCCCAGTTCTGCCCCACATGGGAGCTGCAAAGCACTGAGTTCAAATACAGACGTAAAATACCCTGAAGGGTGACTACTTAGTCTCAGAAAAAACAACGAGGGGAAACAAAGAGGCTTCGGGTTAAGTGATGAATGTAAGATTCCACCGAGTTAGACACAGTGAGAAGGTGGCAGCCCAGCTGCCCTGGGCCCTCCCCTCCACCGGGGGAGGGAGAGGGTGAAACGCCTCTCTGCCTTCCGTCCCCCCCCCCCCCCAGTGTGCTGTGGGTTGGGAAGTTAACCCCCTTCTGACACTCCGTATTCCGAACTTACACCTGTCCCCTTTGCTGCCCATATTGTTCTCAATTTGAATTTTCTCATGAAGTTTCCTCCTTCTTTTTCCTATTCTTCTCTCTTTATTATCTTTATCTTTATCTTTATTAAATCCTACCCTAATTATCTTTATTAAATCCTACCCTAATTATCACGGATAGGTAAGCACAAAGTTAAAGGATAAAGCTGTATCAGTTAATAGGAACCCGCCAGTTTGGAGCAACATCAGGCGCACAGTAACCAGAACTGTCCATTTTTAAAGCTGCTGAAAGTGTTCCTCATAACTCAGAGGGGCCAGGACAGCCATGAATCGTACCAACGTATTATCATCTAAGGAAATTTGATTTTCATTAAGTATCCAATTACGGAACAGTTTTGCTTTTACCTTTGTTTATTCAATTATCAAACTTCTAATAAATTTACTGACATTGAAACAGGATTGTTTTCTGTTGCATGTACAATGATTAAAAACAAAGCTTTTCAAACCACATCCCCGGTTAAGTAAAATTTTGTGTATTGGCAAAGGACTCCAGTTTAATTTAGAACGTTGCTTTCAAGAGAACATTTTCTGAGTTCCAAATAAGTGACATCTAAGACTCTGGGAAAACATGTGCAAGTGAGGCTGTGCACACACCTGCCCCAGTGTGTGCACAGCCGTGGAACCACGAGCAGAGATGCGGGCGGTGCACCTGCCCCAGAGTGTGCACAGCCGTGGAACCACGAGCAGAGATGCGGGCGGTGCTACGGCCTCTTCCCAGCTGTCAGTCTTCCTCACAGGGCTGCAAAGCTCTCAGTTAGTTTCAGAGTCTGACATACTAACTAAATACTAATTTTCCATTTCCCCTGCGGCTGCTGTTCCCTCCCACGACACACAGGGAACTTTGTGCCTTCCCTGCCCTCGCTTTATCGTGGTCTCCCTCTAGGAGCAGAGGTTCTCAACCTGTGGGTTGCGACCCCTTAGTAACAATGAAAATCCATCCTGCCTATCAGATATTTACAATACGATTCATAACAGTAGCAAAATTACAGTTATGAAATAGCAACGAAAATAATATGGTTGGGGGTCACCACAACATGAGGAACTGTATTAAAGGGTCGCGGCATTAGGAGGCTTTAGGAAGGTTGAGAACCACTGCTCTAAGAGGCAGATGTGTATTTTGGGTTTTGACTATTTGCACATAGGAAGCATCGTCTACGTTGCTGGTGACAAAAATTCCAGAAACCACACTTGAATAAACATTATGAAAAGTGCAATGTTTCCGAGAGTAAGCCGTTACCGAAAACATCATCAAAGTATGCATCCGATTCTTGAACGAGAAGAGGATATAGGGGCAACTCATTCAGTGTCCTGAGTCCCCAGCTATACCCTGAGAATCTAGATCTTTATCTAAGAGAATACAATCACTATAAATTGCTTGGAAACTATCCAGAGATAGCAGCTGGGTGTGTAAAGGTGAGGTGTGGACCGCTGGGGCTGGACAGGCTTTCCACGTTCTGTTAATGGGCGTTGTCTGTCCAGCCTGCCGTTTCACCTTTGGCATCTTTGAGACTCTTTCTTACTGAGTTTTGCACCTATAAAAATAGGATCATACTACCTTAACTCAGCAATCCCGGGAGAAGTTACTACAGTAAGGGCTCCAAAAGGAACCAAGGAAATCACCAGTCAGATTCTCTGCTTTGAGCTCCACCGGAGGTGTTATCAAGGAAGGCACCTGTCATGAACCAGCACCTCTAAGCAGGTTTGCAGAGGCCATCACGGGCAGGCCGGTAGCCTTTCCTATGGTCCATCGGGCAAAGCTCCCTGAGAAGAGGCAGGAGAATCTTACTCATTTTTAAGACTCGAGGGATTCACCTGCAGTGATCATGCCTGTCCTTGGCGACTTGGGCTTAGTATGTGACACAGACACCTGAACTCAGGTAAGAATGACGTCACGAAACCCAATCAGTATGGGACTGACAGAGCAGTGGCCAAGAACCTATGCAGCCCTTTCTCCAGCTCACATTGTGAACTCCTGAAGGAGCAGCACACAGCCTCATCTGACCTCTCTCATTTGGAAAGCTGAGAACTGTAGGTGAGTTAGAGGGCGTGACACTTTGGGAATTATGGGTACAATCTATTGCTACACCTTTTCTAGTCCCGGGGATTAGGCAGACAGGTCTGGTGGAGGGAGGAGGACTGTGTGTACATGCTCCTGCTCGCACTGAGTCCCTGCAGTGGGGACTTTTCCCATATGGGGGAGATTCTTCCTCTGGGAGTCTTGGCAGGGAGCAGGGGCTCCTTCCCACTCTACGTGGAAGCTCAGAAGTTCCAGATCCTGGCTGTCCCAGCCTCCCTTGCAGCTAGAGGACTTGCCCGTGACCTCTCTTCATCAGTGATACTTTCCTTTCTCTCTCTCAAAAAAAAAAAAAAAAAAAAAAGTTTAATTCGTTTGTACACTGGCATTTTCCTCATGGCATTATCTCCATAAATTTGGACTAACATGTCCCTGATTTGACTTCCACTGTTGGAAAGTTTAATAAGAAATTTAGGAATAGGGCAGCACAGTTATAACCTAAGAATATGGGGAAGGGGGAGAGGGAAATATCCGAAAAAGATAAGATTTACTTCAGACTTACAGTTTTTTCATCACTTCCCCTTCTCATTTCCAAGAGAAACAGAACCTTTTTGGTTGACCACCTTTCTACATTGACCACCTCCTTAAATTGACCTAATTAAGTTGACCTTAAGTTGAGAGGGAGGGAAAGGAGGGGGGAGGATGTGCAGAGGGATGGTGATTGGTGGGATTACACCTGTGGTGCATCTTTCAAGGATACATGTGAAACTCAGTAAATGTAGAATATAATTGTCTTAACACAACAACTAAGAAAATGCCAGGAAGGTTTTGTCAACCAGTGTGATGAAAATGTGTCAAACTGTGTATAAAACCAGTGTATGGTGCCCCATGATCACATTAATGTACACAGCTATGCTTTAATAATAAAAATAAAATAAAATAAAGAATAGAGTACAGAATACATAGGCTTCCTAAGGAGATGTGATAACATCAAGATTTCATGGACTTCTACAAATTCTAATGAGACTTAGCTGGTTAAACATTGTTTCTGGATGCCCTGCAAGGGTGTTTCTGAAAGATATTAGCATTTAAATCAATGGACTCAGTGAAGTATTAATAGATGTCCCTTTCTAATATGGGGGTGTCAGGGCATCACCTAATTTATATAGCGCCTGATTGGAACAAAAAATCAGAGAAAGAACTGATTGGCTGGTTGTCTGCCTGACTAGTTGAACTGAAACATCAATCATTTGCCCTTGAAGCTTCTGGTTCTTAGGCCTTCATACTCAGAGTGAAGTTTATACCATCTGGCTCACAGGTCTCCAAACTACACCACCAACTTTCCTTGTTCTCCCCCTTGTGGACAGCAGATCATGGGACTTAGCTTGTATAATCTTGTGAGCCAATACCTTAAAATAACTCTCTTTACATACACCCGTGTATGTGTGTGTGTTTCTATATGCAGGTACCCTCTGTGTAGAATCTGTAAGTTGACCACTCAAGGGGCTATAACAAACTGGTCAACATATGGAGGTGATAAACAGCCAACATAAAAGATTAGGCCTTCTGTGCTGGTACATACCTGTGGTCTGGTCCTTGAAAATTAGGTCAACTTAAGGAGGTGGTCAATGTAGAAAGGTGGTAAACCAAAAAAGGTTCTGTTTCTCTTGGAAATGAGAAGGGGAAGCAATGAAAAAGCTGAAAGTCCAAAGTAAATCTTGTCTCTTTCAGATATTACCCTCTGCCAGTCACTATAGCAGAATTCATTTTCCCCTTGATGTTTATGTGCTTGCCCCATCTTCTAAAAGAGGAAATACATACAGTCCAGATCATTCCTGAAGCCTCCACTGAAATGTAATGCATTTTGCTGGTTTAGGGAAGTAGTATGGTAGCTTGGGATCTGTTTTTGGTTATTTGCTTATTTGTATGCCAGATGGTTTAATTACATTAATTACATATTGGAAGCTGGAGAGAGAATACAGGATTTCAGAACAAGACACTCAGGTTTACTGCCCCTCCCTGATAAGCAAAGTTGTGAATGATGAAGGAGGTTTCAACATTAGCATTGACATCATTTTGACTACACTCCTTTCGAGTTGTCTAATATTATTATAATTACTATTGTTAGATATCTACAAAAAGGATGATAAAAAAATGATATTATATGATGTCCCTTTCATGAAATATGTTTTTTATCTATAAAGATTATGATTTGTTTTAAAATTTTACTTTACTTAGATTGAGGCTTCATCATTTTTTTCTGATAATTAGCTATTGAATAAAATACTATCTCTGTATGATACTAGAATCTTACAGTTTAAAAGCTAAGTGATTCTTGCTCGTGGGACTCAAAGGGAACTAAGTGATACAGTTTATAAATTTACCTTTCAGGTTTGCTTGCTTAGGCGTCCTGTCTAGATCTTAGCAGCAAGGTAAGCCAGTGGAAGACAAGTTATCGAGTTGCGTGAATGAGTGGTTAGAGTGTTTATTGAATCTGTAAGACAGAGGATTAGAGCCTTTGCTTAGAGTCCCTCTGTATTCTAAGAAGCCTCTGGGAAAGTTAAATAAAGTTCTTGATGAATGTGTTCACAGGCAAGAAAGAAAAAAGCATTCTGTGTTAAGGGTTTGGCTGCACCAGTGGAAGCCGGAGTTCAGGAAGGGGGCTTGTTTTCTCACATGCAGATTAATACATGTAGATAACAGTGACCTTCCTTGGGATGCAGTTATTATATTGACACGATTTTTGCTCTTAACATATATATTTTTTTCAGAATGGGGTTAAGTTTATTAATATAGACGCATATAGGTGTAAGCATACACATACACAATGATCCCCATTTCTTCCCAGAATATTTTTGTTAATCACCTTTTCAACTAATTCCTTTAAACAGAAAAAGAAAAAATGTTGAAAAAAAATGGGAAATGGTGCTGAATTCTTTGTCACAGACCTGACATTAGGTCCTCAAAAATCTCCCAGCTCTCTTGGCACCCCGAGTACACTTCTGTTACTGGAATTACAACACTGTTATATTTGTTGATTTATCATCTTCTTTCTGACAATATGATATTTTTAAAAGCTGGGCCTCTATATTATACTTGCATGTGCAGTGACTGATACACAGTAGACATTCACAAACAGGTTGGTAAAATTCCATAAAATTAGTATTTTGAGAGTTTATGAATGGCTCCACCTAAAACAAGCCCTCACTTAGAAATGAGCATTTATTTTTTTACTGAATAATTTATTCTAACCCAATATGGAGAAACAAAAATTGGCTTCATTTTATTTCATTTGCCTTATTCATGAAAAAGAGCTTTGGCTCGGCCTTCTAAGTTGTAAGAAAAGCAAAAAATGAACCAATAAAAAAAAATTGATGTCATATACTAATTGACTTAAAAGAAATCAGAAAACTACTTTCCTTTGTTTGAGTCATTGTAGAGACCAGAGCAAATAGGGAAAGCAGAAATTTGAATCTAACCTAGAGGTTGGACACGACATCTGGTGATGTGGGTGAAGTTATTTATGTAATTCAAGTCTTAGGGACTAAGACAAATATTTGAACTTTAGGCTTTATGGAAAACTGCACTGGAAAAGCATTACTATCTATTGCTTTTTGTTATGGAGCACAATCGGTATCACTCAACATGACTGAGTCACTAACATACCAAAAAGTGTCATTAAGAGATTGCAACTAAATATCCAACTTCAGGATAATTTTCTGATAATTGCTAGTATTTTTTAAAATGTTAGTTAATTTACAATTATAGATAAAAACTAATGAACACAAGCTGACCAAATTTATGAAGGAGCACAGATAGTTATGTCAGGATATCTAAATTGAAATCAGTTTCTACCAGCAACAGAGTTTAATCTTGGACAAAATATTTAACCAATCAGTTCTGTTTCTTTTTCTTTAAACAAAGAGGTTGGATTAGATTTGTGTTTGCAAATGGTTTTCTGAAGAACATAGATATGATAGGATATTAAAATATTTAGTATAATGTGCTTTTTTGGTTAAAAAAGTTAAACACTTGTACTTACCTCAGGACCACCCATAACCTTTATATGCTAATATGTGATATGGCTCTTTGAGACAGAGTACAGTACATAGCCATGAAATTACATGATTCTATCTGACACTAAGCCATGCTTGGTAGCTTCTCAATCTTAAATAGATTAATTCTTTAAATCTTCTTTGTAAAGAAGTATTAGGCTTTCTGAAAGCCTTACAGTTCTCAGAAACATACATGAGTAGAAGTCACCTTTTACCTTTGCTTTGAAACTATTAAACATAGGGTTATGGCTGGGCATGGTAGCTCATGCGTGTAATACTGGCACTCTGAGAGTCCAACATGGATGAATCCCTTGAGTTCCCGAGTTCAAGACTAACCTGAGCAACAGTTTGACCCTGTCTCTACTAAAAACAGAAAAACTAGCTGGAGATTGTGGCCAGAACCTATAGTCCCAGCTACTCAAGAGGCTCAGGAAGAAGATCGCTTGAGCCCAAGCATTTGGTGGTGTTGTGACCTATGACACCATAGCACTCTAGCCTGGGGTGACAGAGTGAGACTCTGTCTCAAAAAAACACACAAAAAAGAGTTATATCTCCATTTATTAACTCTTATCTAAAAAGGCAAAATACTTTCTCTTTAAACATTATTATTATTTTTTTTTAGAGACAGAGTCTGACTTTGTCGCCCTCAGTAGAGTGCTATGGCGTCACAGCTCACAGCAACCTCCAGCTCTTGGGCCTAGGTGATTCTCTTGCCTCAGCCTCCCAAGTAGCTGGAACCACAGGCACCTGCCACAACGCCTGGCTATTTTTTGTTACAATTTGGCCAGGGCCAGGTTTGAACCCGCCAGCCTCAGTATATGGGACCGGTGCCCTACTCACTGAGCTACAGGTGCCGCCTCATTAAACATTATTAACTGAGATCAATATGCTAGTAATAACATTAGAGTGAGATTATTTCTTGACGATATTAAGAATTAAATAATCAGAACATTGTTTTTTATGTAATATAGTTGGATGAGTGTTTCTTCTTTAAGTATTTGCAAGACACTTAAAAAGATTTTAAATATTTTATTATAATCTGCAAACAAATGTTATTTTTTTCCCACTCACATCATGAGCTATAGGAAATGGAGAATGCCACAGTCAGTAATTCAGGCTGTGGGAAATATCTAAAAAGACCCAACTATTGGCTAGTGAGTTTATGACTTAAAAAGATTCAGTTCGCCTTGTCTAAAACTTAATGTGCCATTCCTCATGTGCACAGAACAATAAATAATGGTTAGAAAATGGAATTTAAATTCTGGACACACAGTTAAGAGGTTCAGAAAAAGCCTTCTTAAATTTTATCAATAAAAATATAAATAATGACTTTCCTTTTATGTACTAACTTCAGTGCAAG
This sequence comes from Loris lydekkerianus, assembly GCA_963574355.1. NCBI lineage: Eukaryota > Metazoa > Chordata > Mammalia > Primates > Lorisidae > Loris > Loris lydekkerianus. The sequence continues at coordinate 35,334 of CAUYPK010157932.1, forward strand.
AGAATATTTTGTAGCAAGTAAGTTTCAATGATGTTTTACTGGCATCAATTTCATGGAGGATGGAGTGAATGGTAGACTGAAAATAGAGACTCATAGTAAATATTTAAAGCCCAGAAAAAACAGTGGCTATGAGGGGACCTTGTATGTAAGAAGCTCCCGACTGAGGAGGCCATTAGTCATTTTCAGTTTTTATGTTCCATTTACAACAAATAGAGAATAGATTAAAATTAGTTACCATTAGGAAGTTTTAGACACAGAAAGGATTTTAGGGAAGGACAATATTTCACAGAAGATATTGACTCCTTACTACTAATAAATATTTACTGAATGGCCACAAAATCCTCGGCATTAGATTCAAAATCATATGAGAAACTAACCCTGGTCAACTTTACATATTTAGGAACCATATTTAGTTCACAATCCTTGAATTAATGACAGTTCTCTCTGGAGCTTGAAGAAGGATCTAGATAAATGACACTTCTCCGTTTTGACTCTGCAAGTCTTTTTTCAATGATTGGTGGTTTCAGCCTCTGCTGGACTGTTTTCATTCCAAGTGGCTCAGTCCTTTCTAATAAAAATTCCCCTTGCTTGTAGGGCATTTCTGCTCTCAGCATCCTCTGATGCTGCCAATGGTTGTAAGGCTTTTGTTCAGCAGAAGCCATTTCTGAGTAGTGACTACTGATATGCCCTGGAGAGCCATGCAGTTGCAGGATCACTTTAGAAACATAAGTTACAGAAATGTCTGTCATACAAGAATGACAATGAAAGATTCACACAATCGTGTTTTAATAGGAGCATCTCGTCTCACCTCTTGTCTCCACTAACCCGAACGATCGGCCTAGTCCTTGCAGTTTTATTTTCCAGCTTTGGTTCCATTAAATCCAACCCATTTCATCTTCCTCTATTACACTGTGAGATATTAGAAAATGTTGATGGTTGTTTTAGGATCACTCATGAGAAAATAAATATGCTTAATGACAAGGGGTTTCTACTAGCTTGAATCTGGGAAACAGGTACTGTTCTAAATGATGTCAGGAAATTTGCTTTTGTTTCTTCACATTAGGAAATCAGTGAGAACTTGGTTCTGGGAGGGGGATTTTCTATAGTAGTGTTTTCTATTTGGTTTTGGTTCAGATGGAAGTTCACTCTTGTCATGAAAACAAGATAGTCTTTTCCCAGATAATTACAAAGACACCTGCAATGTATGTCTCTAAAGGTAACAACTTTTCAACAAGTAGATAGACTCGATTAAAAATGAGGAAAGAAATTTCTTAGCTTAGTCTTACTTGAATCTCAATTCAAGAAAGGAACTGTTAATTTAAAAAGTATTTTTAAATCCTTAGTACATTATGAATTCTAAATTAGTATTACTAAAGCAACCTCTGCAGTAAAGTAAGTGATCTAAGAAAACTATCTTGGTAAGTAACTTGAGGTTACTTGGACAATTAATTAAAGATTGTAGTAAACCTTTGGTTTTTAGAGACATGATTGATTAATTGCAAAGGTGCAAGCATCTCAAATATTTCTTTCCTCCCAGTACAGAATTATCTAGATTTTTTAAAAAATATAAGTTTCAAAATTGTTACAACGCAAGGTGAAAAAATATTAAATTAAATAATTCTTTGTATCTCTTAATAATACATAGTAACCCAGTTTTCTGAAAACAAAATAGAAATCCATAGTTTTGGGTAAAGAAAACACAACCAAGCTTTCAGTATGTAGACAATTCATTACAATTAGTAATACCATTTTTCAATGATACAGTTTTTATTTTTTAATTAAAAATTGTTTAAAACCATCATAGCATTACATAGGTCATTGTAAAAATATAGCATCATAAGAAAATAGCAATAATCTACAACAATATAATATAATATTTCATTAATTAAGTTCTCAAGAACTTGTTATGCAAAATGTCTTCTGAATCGATCACTTTTGATGTCTAAACTTTTATAAATAAAACATTTTTAATATTGTGAGAGAATAGCAAATGAGTTCTTATTTGCTTTTGAATTACTATGGCTCAATATCATGCAAAAAATGTTATCCTGAAATTGAAAGATTTATGTATCTTCAAACATTGACTTATTAAGCCCAAATTTGGGTAGATGATGCAAGTTTGTTACATAGATAGTAACACCTCTTCCCTTGGCATGTGGAAAGATGAACATCTGATGGGCTAACTTTATTGAATAGATTACAGTATTAAATACATCTAGGAATGGAGATGCACTCCAGGCAAAATGCTGCATAAGCTCCTATCAATCAAATATCTTTTTTATTGAGGAACACCTTTGAAGAAGGCCTTAATGCCAATGAATATTTAAGTATTTTTTCCTATCTGTTTTTAATGTTTTAATTAATATTTTGTAATTATCAAAAATTTCCAAATTGTAGGAAAGAAAATGGAAATCTTCAATATAGAGATAATTATTTTGAGATAATTTCATGGTTTAGCATATAATTTTATTCTAAATGTACAGAGTTCTAAGGAAGTCTTCTATTATCTGGTGAATGGGTGAATGAATACTTGGAACATTTCAACATAATGGCCTGGACATTTGGGTAGCCAATATCCCTCATGCTTGTATCTTTTAGGCATGCATTCCATATAAATCCCTTAAACTGCCAACTTCCACTGTGAGGATTATATTAAAATTTTAAAAATGGTTTTCAAAAGTAAACATAAAAATCAAGTCTATTTACTATTGTATTTAAACATTCTAAGCCTTTTAATTAATTTCTACTACATTAATTCTTTCTACAACTTTATGCAACTTTCAATTGCTTTCTAAATTTTACAAGTACTGGATATTCTTTGATCTGAGTGATAGATACAAACACATTACACCAAAACTTTAGTTTCCACTACTGTTAAAATACACTGCAGGGACCCATGAAAGTGCTGTCTACTATATAAATATATGTTGATCTTTCGTGTATAATTGCTTCCACAGGGACACTAAATATATTCCATAGATTGTAAGGCAAACATAACTCAGAAAAGACATTGAGTGTGTAAATAATGTAAATGCTTGCCTTGATTTATGGGGGAAAATCCTTGGACCATTCTTCTTATTGTTATTTTCAAAAGTCACTGTCCGTCTGAGAGGGAAATAATGGAGATACTTATGTATGTTATGATTATTTCAGAATCCCTGTACTCCTTTCCAGGCAGAATCACTGTGGACCTTGGCTTTCACTTATGGGTTCTCATGATAGCAGAATTCCAGTGACTTTGGGGAGCCACGGATAGTCCCAGGGAAACATTTCCATCCCCAGAAGTAGTGTACTTTGGATTATCAGCTCAATCATATCTCTATTTCAAATTAATGGAATGGATCTTATAAGGCCTGAATCTCAATACATAAATGGCCCCATCTGACCTATTGCATTCTTTACACTCAGGCTTGGTTTCAGCTTCTGGGAGTATATATAAACAAAAGTATTTCTATCATATAGCTAAATGATCCCAGCAAAACTCTTATGCACAGTTCCTCAAATAGATCTAAGGAGAGAAAGATATTTAAATAGAGTAAAGAAGAGAACATAGATAGAAGCTTAAAGTTAGAAAATTCTTTACAGAAAAAATATATAATTGTGTTTTTAAAAACCAATAAAACATAATTAACATTTTTCAATACAAGATTTTTATAGAGATGACCATAAAGGTAAATAGTTATAAATAATGTAGTATGTAGTAGTAAAAATATGGTAAAGCAAACTAAATTCTTTTTTTTTATTTAATAGAGTATTTTGGAACAAATTACAATTTTTTTTTTTCTTTTATTGCAGTTTGCCCGGGGCTTGGTTCGAACCCACCACCCTTGGTATATGAGGCTGGTGCCCCACTCACTGAGCCACAGGCACCACCCAGGGTTTGAAATATAACATCATATTAGATCAATAATCAAAAACCTTTTCTTCCAAAGTTTGGGAGAGGAGAATGAATAATTCTAATTAAAGAGTGATTTAAAGGCTTGATTAAATTATAGAAATTATTTAGGGAAACCGTTGTATTGTTACTGTTGGCTCCTTGCGTTCAACATGGCCACTTATACATTTGATTTCTCCCTGTGGTAGATTCTATAAAAGGCCTCAATTCTTCACCTCTTCCTCTCCAACTGACCTTTGTCCCGTGACTTCGTAGTAATTCTCACTAAAGAGATAAAATGAGTCTAGGCTCAACCAAATAATTTGGTCTGTCTAATAAAGTATAAGTAGGCACAATGTTCCTCAAAAAAAAAAAAAAAAACTTTATAGAAAGGCTTGTGCAATTAAGCTCACTCTTGTGCTTTTGGCGTAGCCAAGAGATGGATATACCTAGGATAGCCTACTGGATCCAGGGGGAGGATAAAGGACATGTGAAGCAGACCCCAGTTGTTCACAGCCTAGCTAAGACAACTTTGTGATGAACCCAGCAAATGGGTAAGGAATAAACTTTTATCATTATTTAGCACTGAGATTTGGGGAAATCTGTTATGCAGCACGAACATTCTAATATGCCTAGTACAGCATTAGTGATGCCCGTGCCTCATAGTACCCTAGCTCAGAAACACATAGAGAAGTGTGCCAGTCATGACTTCCAAAAACAATAGCTAAACTTGTAAACTACAATGTCAAGAATGGAATGAGCCTGCTCCCTAGGGACCATGGTCTATCTTGGACAGAATACCTTGGGGATTGACGGAGTGAAGGATAGTCCATTTCAAAATATGCCCAATTGTTGTATTGGTTATTTCAAGTTGAACACATGGGAGAAATTACAGTTTCAGAAAAGGCTAGCTGACCTGTCTTTTCCCATATGGGCAAACAATAAAGATTCCTTTGGGATAAGAACTGTAACACTAGAGACTGAGAATCAGGACTGCAAAGGACCTGAACAAACATACTTACTGAAGTAGCCCTTATGTGTTGTAGACCTGCTTACAACACATCTCTCCTAATGACTTCCCTAGAAATGTGCTGCACATAGCCAGGTCCCATTCATCCTCTCATTTCTTCTCAAATTTATCATTCTTTGTCTAAAAATTATAAAAGCATATTGCTTGGCTACTTCAAACTTCACACTTGTGTAAAGATCTCCCTGTACTTGTGGTAATAAAAGTGTGTGCTTTTTTCTTGTTAGTCTGCCTGCTGTCTGTTTGGTTTCTAGAACAACCAGAAAAGCCCAAATAAGAGCTTGGGGGGGGAGGGGGGGTCTGGAAGTGATCTCTGGCTTCCATGCAGGATCTAGAGGCCCCAGCTAACACACACAGCTGAACTTGTGATAGAATCCCGGCTTGAGACAACACCACTTTCTATCACCACTTCTATCACATGCTTGTTTTTACTTTCATTATTCTTGCTACGACTTCTTATGCTCTGATAGTAAAATTTCTGTTCTTGTATAAGTTAGTATATTCTTTCTTTTCCTTATTTTTAAAGGATACGTTTTTTTTCTCTCTCTCTTCCTCTCTCTCTCTGTGGCCTTAATGCATTTTCAGCCCATTCTCTTTCTGCAAAGTTGTTTTGTGTGTGTTTGTTTTCCCTTAGACTCTTTTATTTTTTTTTTTTTTTCATTTCTTTATTTTTTATTGTTGGGGATTCATTGAGGGTACAATAAACCAGGTTACACTGATTGCATTTTTTAGGTAAAGTCCTTCTTACAGTCGTGTCTTGCGCCCAAAAAGTGTGGAACACACCAAAGCCCCACTCCCCTCCCTGCTTCCCTCTCTTTGCTCTTCCTTTCTGATTTCATTTCTTTTTTTTTTTTTTTTTTTTAAGCAGGAACTCAACTTTCTTGTGTCAAGCAGCCGCGTATACAGAGTGTGGGGAAGGGGTGGCGAAAGAAGGCGGGGGATGAGGTGCGTGACAGGGTTGGGCCAATGGCATGGTACCACGTTGGCTGTATCTAGGTAGAGGCAGTTTCAGGCCGGGCCTTGCTGAGTCATTGCTACACAGAAGTAGCTCGATGGATCTACTTCTAGTCAGGCT
>CAUYPK010157934.1:0-34974 GCA_963574355.1 Loris lydekkerianus
TACAAATGTCTACATACAATAACTAAGAAAATTCCATGAAGGCTACGTTGAACAGTTTGATGAGAATATTTCAGATTGTATATGAAACCAGCACATTGTACCCCTTGATTGCACTAATGTACACAGCTATGATTTAACAATTATATATATATATATATATATATACACACGCACACACACACATATATATATGTGTGCGTGTGTGTGTGTGTGTATATATGTCCCACAAAGACTTGCAATTGAATATACGTAGCAGCTTTATTTGCCATACCTCCCAATTGAAAAGAACCCAAATACTCATGGACAAATGAATAGGTAAACAAATTATAGTACATTTATACAATAGTAGTATTTAGCAAACCAAAAAAGAAAAAAATCAATGCATAGATCTTAAGGTAATCATAAGTGAAAGAAAGCAGACCAGAAATGTGATTAGACATTATATTATTGCATTGTCATAAAATTACAAGAAATTTTTAAACCAGTTTTAGTGACAGGAAACTGATAAATGAGTTAACTGGAGATGGTGGGACCCAGAGAGATAAATTAAAAATGCACACAAAAAAATATTTGGAAGTGTCAGATTATAATAATGATTACATGGAATATGCATCTGTCAAAATTGCTCATATTGTATATTTTAAACATATACAGATTAAATTTATATTAATTCAGGGTGGACACAACATTCATGTGCAATTGGAAATAGTTTAACATAGTAAAATTGCACATGAACTTTATGGACACCTGTATATAATAATTAGCAAAGTTCATAATATTAAAAAGTATTTTCAAAGTTTTTCCTAACTTCCTTTTTGCCCTCCAGGTTTTATTCAAGATGCAACAGTACACTTGGTTGCATCTTAAACTCCTCTTGGCTATGAAAATTCTCAGACTTTCCTTTATTCTAGTGACCTTGACACTTGTGAAGAATGCTATTCAGGCATTTTGTATGCTGTCCTGGTGCTGGTATTAACTTCATGTCATCCATAGATTTAGAGTTTTATTATGTGTTTATAGGAGGAAAAAGAGAGTTAAAGTGCCATTGTGATTGCATTACATCAAGGCTATATATTATAAACATAATTTATCACAGCATATGTTGACCTTGATTATTTGGCTGAGGTAGTAATTTCTTTATTGTGAAGGTCATTTTTATTTTTAATTCCTATTTCCATAAGGAACTCTTTGAAGTCATCTCTACATGCAGTCCAATGGAAGGAGTACAGATTTATTTTCCTCTTCTTTAAAAATGGGATAGTTATTAACATATAATTTAGTAAATCATTTCAAATTCTTCTACATAGGAGATTTTATTATCCCTCTCTGATTAATTTATTCAATTTATCATATTAGTAAGGATTTATGGTTATCCCTCAGGTTATAATCCAGTGTTCCTTTGTTTATTTTATGGCTTAAATTGTTTCAGTTTGATTATTGGTAGCTCTTTTTTTTTTCTGTTTCTCTTTACATAGCATTGGGGTGTGTGTGTGTGTGTGTGTGTTTACTTCTTAATTTATGGCACTAAAAGATGCTCCATTCTGATCTTGGATGTGTCCCGTCTCAGTCCTAGAATGAGCCATTTCTCCAAGAAGTTTTGTTGGTTATCAGTATCAGAAATATGTATCTGGGCCCTAAGTGTGCTTATTGCGATTGGGATGTCTTCTGGCTCTCTCGGCTGGCAAAACAAAGAATTGTACGTGTGTGTGCTACCCCAGGTGTATATACATAACTATATTTATTTTGATATGGAACCATTTGTATCTAATTAAGGTAATCTTCAGATTCACTAATGTCTGCAACTTTGCTATAACTCTTGCATAAATCTTCCTCTTCCTTACAGGGAAATTCTGACTCCAGTAGAAAATAAAATAAAGCCTCACTTCACCCACCTGTCACCCATTCACCTCACTCGTAATTTCCAGTGCCCATGTAAAGCAGTATCAGAATTGATAATTTTGCCTCTGTGGGAAATAACTTTATTATCTAATGTGCAGGGTTTATGGGCAGGATTTTTTGCCTTTATTCTAAACTTCATACATTTCCCAAGTTAAGGAGGTCAGTACCTTTCTCACCGCCCCCTTTGTTGAAATTATTTCAGGCATCTGTCATGCAGTTAGTTTTGTTATAGTCTGCACTTCTGAGAATTCCCTAACCTTCTGATTATTTTTAGTTTACATGTAATAAAAGTACTTCTGTGCTATAAAGTTCGTTTTTTTCAATTCTTCACAAATGCATATTGTCATGCATCTCTGTCTTATTATATACTTCACTATTCATGTATGAACAAAGTTTTATTCCTTCCTCCCCGAATCTGTATACATTTTACTACTACTACTTCTTTTATTTCACTATCTAGAGATTTCAGTATGCTGTTTAAAAGTGGTGATAGAAAAATATATGCCTTGTTCTAAATGTTGAGGTGAAAACGTTCAATTTTTTCTCAATTCATTATGACATAGATGCAGGGCTCTTTTGGAGATTTTCTGTAACAACTTGAAGGGTTTTCTTCATTTGTTTTTTTGAATGGGAGATTGATTGTGTCAAATACTTTTACTGCATTAACTAATACAATCATGGTGCTTCTCATCTTCAGTCTATCGATGCGATGGGTGATATTAATTGATTTTCAAATATTGATTCAGTCCTTAATACCTGGAATAAAATCCATCGGTGTTTTTTTTTTTTTTTTTGCAGTTTTTGGCCAGGGCTGGGTTTGAACTCACCACCACCTCTGGCATATGGCCAGCGCTCTACTTCACTAAGCCACAGGCGCCACCCTCAATATAATGTTCTTTTTATGAAAAATGGAATTTTATTTGTTAGCAATTTGTTTGAACTTTATGCATCTACATTCATGAGAGATATTAGTCTAAGTTTACCTTTCTTTTAACATTTTTAGTCTGCTTTCATTTTAGGAATGCCAGTCTCATAGAATAAACTAGGAAGTGTTCCAGCTATTTCTGTTTTCTGGAAGAGATTGCAGAGAACGTATATCATTTGTTTAAATGTTTTCTAGAATTCACCTGTGAACCATCTGGGCCCTTTTTAATTTGAGATATTAGTAAGGTATTTTTGCTATGATTGTCCTGTTTGGCTATAGATGTATCAGTTTTGTTGATCTTTCTAAAGATAATATTTTGGTTTTACTGATTTCTGCATTTTTTTCTATATTTAATTTCTTTGATATTTTTTAAATTTGCCTTATTCCATTTCTTCTTTTTGCTTAGTTTTAAATTGTTTTTATCTTCCAGTTTTATAAAGTGAAAGCTTAAATCATGTTATAGATTTATGTTAGATATATGCACATAAGTGTATACAATTTCCCTTAACACAGTTTTCACTGAGTCTCGCAAATTTGGTAAATTTATTACCATTTTTATTTAGCTCAAAAAATAGTTTTGTAAAATTTCTCTTAAAATATTTACTCTTATTTATGTGTTATTTAGATTTGCTAATCTCTAAATACTTGGGGGTTTTCTAGGTACCTTTCTGCTAATAATTCTCGACTGGTTCAATTGGGGTATGTGAATATACTTGGTATTATTTCTGTACTTTCATCATTGTTAACATGTATTTTATGACTAGGAATATGGTCTATCTTCGAATTTTCATGTGAGCTTGAGAAGAATGCTTATTGTGACATTGATGAGTAAGTATTCTATACATACGATCAGATAAAACAGATTGATGATGCTCCTTAAGTTACCTGTATCTTCATTGATATGCTGTCTGCTTGATCAATTATAAAAAGAGGGGAGTTCAATCTCGAGTTCTGACAGTGGATGTGTCTATATCTCTTTGCACTTTAGTCAGTTTTGCCCACATATTACTATGTGATTCTCCATTGTTAACTTCATACACATTACTGACTGTATTTTGGAGAGTTGATCTTTTATTGTTTTTTTTTATTATTATTGTTAAATCATATTTTCCTTTCTTCTTGAAACAACTACTTTCCTCTAATTCCACAGCAGATCACTCTTTTACTCAACCTTCTACCTCTCTGACTACAGCTTTTTCATCTATATCAACTCCTCTTCTTCTCCCAGAGCTGACTGTTGGAGTCCCTCAGGCTGGGCTCTTCTCCCCTCTCTCTCTTTACCCTATCTTTCATCACTGGGGATCTCATCTGTGACTATATACACAATCCAAAACCAACCCAGGTTGATTTTCTTAGAGTTTCAGTCTTATAAATTCAACATTATGCTTGACACCCACACTCAGAAATCGCTCAGTAATGTCCACATTCCCATTCCCCAAACTTAATTCTAATTTCCATTCTCAAAATCATTTGTTGTCTATCCCATTTAACTTATTACTCAAGCTATAATCCTTCATTCATCCTTCACCATCAGCTCCCTGCCTCACCAACCCACCCACAAGCCCTGATGGCTCTACCTCCAGAACACACCTCTATACCATTCACTTTTGCTCATCTCTGCAGCTACCTCTGCCTCTGACCTGGGATACAGCCATAACTTCCTGGTTGGTTTCTGGCTTCCCCTCTGATCCTATTAGGTAATTCTCCATACAGAATTAAACCAAATTATATCACTGCCTTGTATAAAATCTTTAGATGGTTTCCTGTTGTTCTTAGAGGGCAAATTTTTTATAACAATTTTTTTCTTCCTTTTTTTTTTTTTATAACCCAAGGTTCTCCTTTACCTGAATCCACCTAAATATTTCTTATAGCTCTTTGCCCTACTCACTAGGCTTCAGCCACACTGGATTCTTTCAGTTCCTTGAACTTAACAAAGTCTTTCCTATCTTAAGACCTTTGCACATGCTGTCACTCCCTCTTTCTGAAATATTTTTCCACCATCTCTTTGTAACCTGGTTTCTTCCCATGCTTCACCTCCTTCTCCAAGGCCCCAGAGTAAGTCAATCCTCCTTGTCCTTTTCTCTCACAGTTGCCTGCTCTTTCCCTTCCCAGCATTTACCAGAATTTTTAATTATTCAGATAATAATCAACTCTTCTGTCTCGACACTGAATAGTAAGCTATACATAAGCTAGGACAGCTATGTATCCCTAGTTCTTCGCATAGTAAGTATATCATAACAGGTGCTCAAAATTAAATGAATTAATTAGTTAATGGTAGTAAAATTTGTCCTTAAAAAGAAACACAGATCCCAGGGCTTAGGATGAGTGGGATAGTACTTTGGACAAAAGATCTGAGCTAGGCATCCACAGAGCAATGGAAGACAAGATTGCTAAACAAGGAATTCCAAAGTGACAGGAAGAAATGGAATGTTCAAGACCACAATGGAGTTGCCAGCCTGAACCCAGGAACAGAAGAGAGTCATAAAGAGGGGAGAGGACCAACAGCAGGGCAAAATCTAGGCCTCTTTCTGTAGGGAATGGATGGTGCCTGGGTAGCAAGCAGATGGTATAACACTGTGACTTCTGCCCTAAGACAATCTTATTGTGAAATCATGACTTAGAAAAGAACTTTGGTGGAGACTTACAGATTACAAAGATCTTCCTTCCTTGGTTTCATCCTCCTGTTTCCGAGTAAGATCACATTCTGAAATACAGGGTGTTAGAACATCAACCTATCTTTTGTAGGGAGACACAGTTCAATCTATAACAGGATGTACACGGAAAGGGCATTGTGTACCCAGAACTAAATGACAGGTGTAAATGGCCAAATCCAGAAAACATGCAAACCCAGACACAGCCAGGGAGGAGGGAGAAGGGATTGCTGAGGCAAAGTCCATTGGTAAGGATTTTGGAGAGAAACATGATGAGAAAAGGAAGAGGGAGGAATAAACAGAAGAAGAAGGAATAGATGAGAACACCTACCTGGGAACTTCCCCTCTGTCACTGGCCAAGCATGACATGGGTGCAGGCACAACACACATGGGACTGTCAGGAGGACCCAGGAGAAGCACAGACAGCCTGGGCTTTCTACAACCAAGCGAAGGCAGCCACAGGGCCCATCTCTGGCTTCCTTCGCAGCTGCCCCTCTCCTTCTCCTTGGCTCTGATGGCTGCAGTTTGACTCTCCTAATGTAGAATTTAATGAGACCTTCAGTAAATGGATCCCAGATTCTCTTTCTTCCCCAAGTAATTATAAAGCTCAGCAATTTTTTTCCCCTAACTTGCTGCTGATTTTCTAATTACTCTTGCTCCAAATAGGATAGTTAGCATTAAAATGAAGCCATGCTGAGGTTGGGGGTTCACTCACATCTGCTCTGCTGATTTCCTTAATTTGACAGCATGGCTTTTTATGGACAGAGAGCAACAGATAATTCCCGCATTTTATAATGTGAGGCTTGTACCCTCCAAAACATAGGAAACCGTTACACCGTCAAGGTAACACTCTCCTACAATGTGTCCTGAAGACAAAATTACCAGATGGAATTTAATGAGTCTAGAAAGAATACAGCAGCCTTCTCTCTGAAAGGGTACCAGTGGGGGTGTTTTCCTTTACTTCTTCCCAATAAAAGAAGTAACCTGACCCCAGCAACTGTGAATAAAATTCTGAACATGAAGGCAATTCCTTTTGCATAAGGGCATATAGCAAGCTTGGAATGAAGGGATAGCAACAGGTAAGGGGTTCACTGGGGGGAGTTCAGGTATAAGGAATAAATAGGCAGCAGTAACTAAGCCGAGATGGTTAGAAAAGCTTGGGTCTGTGCAGAAAATATTAGCATCTCTACGTGAGCATGCCTAGAGACATCTTGCAGAGAAGTGAGGTAAATTGCCCCAAAGTTACATACCCTGATAAGTAGGTATCTTCCTCTTGCTGTTACAAAATTCCATGCTCTTACTTGAGGTAGCAAGAGAAACTTTCCAAGGAGATGTGATTAAGAGAACCAGCTACATTTATTCAAGGAGGAATCCTTATCATAAAATCCTCCATCCATATATATAATTTAAAAACATCCTATGGCAAATCACCTTGTTCCTTTTTGCTTTTATCTAAGTGAAGCTGCTCACTTAGATGCTGAACCAATGCTCATAGGCACATTTGCCCTCCCTCTGCCTTCTCACATTCTCATTTGTGCTCCATCAATACCCCAAGGGTCCGTTAAAAAACAGGAACAGAGTCTTGGGATTCCTATAGCAAAGGAGGGGAGAACCTAAATTTCCCACCCTGTAATCATGAGTTCTTGATCTTTGTTCCCTTTGTGTTCTTGCCACATTCTGCTTCTTTTGTGAAAGTAAAATGAGTATGTGGACTCAGGATGCTAGAAGTAGGGCAATAGCCATGGACCTGAGATGCATGAACTGACCTGGATTCAAATCCTGGCAGCACCATTGATAAGTCGTGTGTCCTTAGTAAAGTTTATTTCTCTCAACCTTATCTTTCTGCCGTGTAAGGTTGGAACAGCAACATTGTTCTCCAGGTTACAGTCAGAATACAAGGAGTTTGCTAACATATAATTGGTATCCAGTAAACTTTAGTCCTCTCCTCCTGGAGAGAACTTGATAATTAACCTAATAAGCATTTCTTCAGAACCTCGGAAGGGAAAGAGTGATGGGTAATATTGTCACTGTCTGCACAATGATGTGGCTCCGTTTCTGTGGAAGGACATCCTCACTGTGCCATGGGATCATCTCTGTTTCTCTTTTCTCCACATCCCTCACAGTTCTCAGAGGCAGGGTGGGGCTGCAGGCTGGCATGGCTCAGGGGCTCAGTTCATTTGTTTTCGTACCATCTGGCCTATGACCCATCATTAGTCCTTTTATGGCTCCTGCCTGAAAAAATGTCTTGTGTTTTGCCTACAAAAGATGGTTCCCTAATGAATGTCAAATAACAATAAAGTTTAAGTGTCTTCATCAGACACTTGAACAGGCATCTGTCCTCCCAGCAGTAAAATACGCTGTGGCTCTGGAAACAGCTAAGAAATTTGAAACTGGGTTTCATTCACTCAGAGAAGAGCTGTGAATGATTCCAGTCACTAACTCAGTTAAGAGGAGAAGCCCTCATGAGACTAAAACTAAGCTGTTGTGGCTTTTTTTTTTTTTTTTTCTCTGAACATCCTCTTTTTTTTTTTTTTAACTTTTTTTTATTATTAAATCATAGCTGTGTACATGAATGTGATCATGGGGTATCATACACTGGTTTTATAGACCATTTGACATATTTTCATCACACTGGTTAACATAGCCTTCCTGGCATTTTCTTAGTTATTGTGTTAATATTCTACATTTAATCTACACATCTAATGTGTTTATATTCTACATTTACTAAGTTTCACATGTACCTTGTAAGATGCACCATAGGTGTAATCCACTAAATCACCCTCCTTCAGCCCATCCTGCCCCCACCCGCCCCGCCCTCTCCCCCTTCCCCATATTCTTAAGTTATAACTGGGTTATAGCTTTCATATGAAAGCCATGAATGAGTTTCATAGTAGGGTTGAGTACATTGGATACTTTTTCTTCCATTCTGGTGGCTCTTGATGTGAACCTCCTCCCTGGAAGAATAAGGGAGAATCTGCCCAGGGAGAGCCAGGTGTCTCAAGGATGGGAAGGCCCCTGGAGCCACAGCACTAACTAGGTAGGTTACGACAGGCTCCTGTGCAAACACAGTCCTCCCTCTGCCTCTGCAACAGTCCAGCCCCTGTGGAGACCAGCCCTGAGGACAGCACCTCCTACAGCATGCAGGCATCAGCCCTGGTCTGTCCTCAGCCCTGGAGTTTAATAGTCAAGAGAGCCTCAAAGTCACAAACAGAGAAAGAAATGCTCTGATAGCAGCTACCTTTGGCATATGAGTTAAGACAACCAGGGGCCAATGAAGCACACCCAAAGACCCTGTAGAGACATGCAGAAACAACCATGATGCTGTCCCCAAGACTGGGTGAATGCAGACAGTGGAAGGCTCTGTGGTGTAGATTTAGAACTTGATTGTCCTAGCTTCAAACCTTGGTACAGCCACAGTCCACTGTGTGGTTTGAGAAAATTCATTTAGCCACTTTGAGCTTAAGTTCCTAGTGTGGAAAGTTGGGTGTAAAGAAAGGGATAGAGGCAGAGAGGGACTTAGTATTTTCCTTTCAGAGTTGATGGGAAGATTAGAGATATGGTGTGTAACCTGTCTAGATGCTGCGCAGTAAACAACGGCCAGAAAAGAAAACCCAGAGGCTAAGGAACTGAATGGCTGCCCCTCTCTAGGGCAAAGAAACAAAGCCTGACGAATTTGATGATTATTCCCACTGAGAATTATCAAGGCAGAGTTCACTAGTCACTCATCAAGAACAAGAAAATCAAGCAAAGTTCAACAAACAATTCTATTTTGATGGAGCATCATAATTTTTATCAGGAAAATGAAATAAATTCAATGTACTTTGCTTTCTTCAAGAGCTCTGAACAAAAAAACCTACTGCATTAAATACGGAGACATGAAGGCTGGACAAGAGCAGCTATATGGAATAATCTCTATGTTGGGTCCATTTTGCCATGGAGGGAGGCTTCCAGGGATCCTGCTGTAAGGATCTCCACCTGTGTTTGGTATTGCTTCTTTATCACATGACTCCTATGAAGCAAGAGTGGGCGCATTTGTCACATTTCTGGATGACACAAAATTTGGATGACTATTTGAAAACTAGATCATAGAATTAAGATTCAAACGTATCTCAGTAGCCTTAAATTATGAACTGAAAGAAATAAGCAGAAATGTAATTATCAAATTCTTCTCTTTAATTCAAAATGGTTTCTGGAGATGGGGCCCTCTTGCTCAGCACAATTCCATTTTTGGCTTAAGCCCAAGATAAAATCAGAAAGCTTGGAAAAAAAAAAAAAAAAAAACACCTCAACGTTCTTTCTTTCAGAAGGGGAACGAAAACTATTCAGAATCCAAATATCTAGCCTACCTTTAGAAGTTAGATTCCAGATACAATGGTGCATTTTTCCAGGGTTCTCCAGAGAAATAGAACCAACAGGAGATCGGAGATAGATAGATGATAGATAGATAGATAGATAGATAAAGGAGAGAAAGATATGTAGAGAGAAATATATAAAGGTGGGGACAGGGATTATGAAAGCTGAGAAGTCCCACCATCTGCGACCAGCAAACTAGACACTCAGGAAAGACAGTGGTGGACTTCCAGCCCAAGAACAGAAGCCTGAGATCAGAGGAGCCACTGGTGTAAATCCCTGTCCAAGGGCAGGAGAAGACTGAGGTCCCAGCTCATGCAAGCAGGCAGGAAAGGAACGAATTCTTCCTTTCTCCACTTTTGTCCTATTTAGGCCATCACTAGATTGGATGATGCCCATACATATTGGGCAGAACAGTGTGTTTTACTGAATCCACCAATCCAAGTGCTCATCTCATCTGGAAATACCCTCACAGACACACCCAGAAACCTTTACTCTGCCACCCTGTGGCACAGTTAACTTGACACATAAAATTAGCAACCACAATAGTCAGCAGGGGTTATTTGTAGGAATCGATAGCTTCAGATGCATAGGTAGTTCCCACATCTTCTTCAGGGTATTTTATTTCAGATTAATATGGAGACACAAATAATTAAGTTACCTTGTTTGCATTTGTTAGGTAACGTTCAAGTTAGAGTTGAGCCATTTCTTGTGGATCTTTTAAAGAGTGCTCAACTGGCCCTTTGAATTTTTGCCTGCAAGCAGATTCATGCTGTTCAGAACCAGGAAACAACTTCAGCAAGACAGGAGCTAACACATGGGACTTGACTGAGCCAGAGACAGGATTGGCTAAGGCGCTGGCCTTTCATCAGCACTGCCTTCTCTGTGGAAAGGGTTTTACATTTACTTCCCTTACATGATCCATTTACTCCATTTCTGCTGGCAGAAGGAAGGAAAGAACACTTAGTGTGCACTCCTCGGGACGGTCTCTTTCCAGTGTATTTGTCCTAATCATCCACTTCTCACGCTTGAGACTTCCTTTTGAAGCCACAGTGGCAAAATAACTAAGTAAGGCACATCAGTCCTTGGTGCTACATTCCATACTTTCTGTTCCTTTAAATCCTGCAATTTATTATATAGATGCTGCTAATTCCTGAACAGACTAGATCTTTTCCTCAGCCAAACATTTAATATGTAATTAAGTGGAAGTGAACATATCGTAAGCTAGTGGCTTCTCACTTACACTCAGTGTCAAGGTGGCAGAAGCAGAGAGGCCTCCCCACTCCCCTGCTAATCTTCCCATTTGCAGAAAAGGTTTATTCTGCCTCCCAGGGCTTATTCTATGGAAGGACATGAAGAATTAGGGGATTGTGCAGGGAACTTTTATGACATCATGATGTAGGCTTCAGAGCAGAGATAAATTTAAAACATTTCCCCCTTGTGGTTTTGACCCCAAACCAGACTAGCAAGGAGGACTTTTATAGGTTACCAGGGGAGCATTTGAGAATAATTTTATTTCTTTCCATAGAAATAAAATGATTTTTAAGAAATTCTACCCCTGTTTGAGAGTCAATCGCATGCCCATTCCCAAAAATGTTTTAAACCTTGTTACATGCTTTTGCTCATCTAATTTGCAGAGCATTTATCTTCAGAGAATCCTCAAGTGATGATCAATATTAGAATTTTAAAAGTCAAAGTGAGGCCCTGGGACAATAAAACAACTTCTTGAAGTCAGTCCCATGTTCTTTCTAATTTGAATTCTTTAGTTATTTGTTTTAGATTATAACCAATCCTCTTGGCATTAATCTGTATAAATTCATGGTTGAATGGTTGACTTTCAAAATAAAAGTTTATTTTCAATGAGATTCTGGGGGCCTGGCTAATATAGGCTTTTTAGTATTGTATATTAGAGCTAAAAACATTCGAAGAATCATACTGACTTATATTTTGTTAATGATAGTGACACACATTTTATTAGTTAGCATCCAAAGCTTATCTTTTTGCTTTGGTTATGTGCCTCGAAAGACCTAGGTGTCATGAAAGCAACTGTTGACTCGTGGTCCAGGCTTACCTTCCAAGACCATGCAGGATACTCCTGTTGCTAGAACACACTGGCCTTCCAGGACTATCTCTGCCCCTTTGCCCATAGAAGTCCTAGGAGACCCAAAACCCGGAGCCTGAGGCAATGTCCGGGATCCAGTCTCTTCTCTTTGGTCCCTGCTTTCCTTCCTCACTGTACTAACTGCTCACCCCTAGCCATCCTGTAAGACTGGGGTCACAGCCCTCCCAGACTCACAGACCTGATGGCATCCTGCTGTCTTTGCTGGTCACTGTCCTTCCTTAGATCTTTAGTATCTGCAAGCCTTTCCTTATCCCTTGACCGCTTCCATTTACTGATACTGGGCACTGGCATCAAGCACAGTGACCAAGAAGTCCTGATTCCTCCAATATGGTTTTATCTTAATGCATCTATAAGACAACTTTTATCCTTATCCAAATAGGTGTGTGTGTGTGTGTATGTGTACCCCATCCTCCTCCAATTAAAAATAAATACTCAAGGCAAAATATCAGAAGCTTTTTACATTCCTTGGGTCCTTTCCTTCCATTGAAATAAATTTTTATTTTATTTTTTCATTAAAGTATAGCTTACAGACTAATAAAAATACCTGTATTGTAAGTATCAACTCAATGAATTTTAACTGATATATATCTCTTTACTCCCACCAAGATCACATTACAGACTATTTCCAGAACTTCAGAAGGCTTCCTAATGCCCACTCCCATCAGAATTTCCCAGAGGTAACCACTATTCTGACCTCTATCACCACAGAGTTTGCCTGGTTTGGGACATTGTATAAAGGAATCATATAATGTATAATCCTTGTGTCCGGCTTCTTTATCTCATTATTATGTCTGTCAGATTTATCCATGTTATGTCAAATAGCAATAATTTATTCTTTTATAATTCTGTGTAGTATTCTATTGAGTGAATATAGCACAATATATCTATCTATTCTACTATCAATAGACATTTGGATTGTTTCCAGTGCTATTATACATAATGCTGCCATAAATATTCTCATACCTATCTTTCAATGTGCTTAAAAGCCATTTTTCTTGTATGTACATCCAGGAGTATAATTGCTGGTTATAGAATAAATGTATGTTTAGCTTCTCCAGCTACTTCCAAACAGTGCTTTTAAAGTGGTAGTGCCCATTTACACTCCCAGCACAACACCTAAGAGCCCTAATTGCTCCACATCCTTGTCTGCACTTGAGCTGCTAGTCTTTTTAATTTTATCCATTCAGAGAGTTGTGGTAGTATCGAGTTATAATATTAGCTTGAATTTCCCTGCTGTCCAATAATGTTGAGGAACTATTATGGTCTGAATATCCAGATTCCTATGCTGAAATCCCAACCCCCAAGGTGATGGTATTATAGGTGGGGCCTTTGGGAGGAGATTATATCATGAATGGGACTAGTGCCCTTTACATAAGAAGTTCAAATGAAACACCTTCCCATTGGAGAACACCCATGAGGAAGCTGTCTCTGAGGAAGCAGTCCCTTACCAGACATCAAATCCACCAGGGCCTTGATCTTGGACTTCTCAGCCTCTAGAACTATGATAAATGATACAAATAATACTAATAATTTTCTACCATTTATAAGCCACCTACTTCTGACAATTTTGTTATAGTAGCCAAAAAAAATGAAGATCGGAACTTTTCACACAGATAGGCCATTTTTGTGTGTCTATTAACCATTTTCAAGGGAATTATCTGTCCTCTACATATTACTTTTAAGAGTTCTTTGTGCATTGTGGGTGTGAGTGCTTGGTCAGATATTTGTATTGCAAACATTTTCTCTAAGTATGTGGATTGACTTTTCACTCTCTCAGTGGTGCCTTTTAAACAGTAGACATTGTTCATTTTAATGAAGTCCAATTTATAAATTTTTTTCTTTTATGGCTGGTGCTTCTCGCGTCCTATTTAAGAAATGTAAGGTCATGCAAGTGTCCATATATATTTTCCTTTGGGAGGCTTTACTATTTCATCTTTCATGTTTAGCGCTATTATCTAACTTGAATTAATTGGTGTATGGTGTGAGGCAGGTTTCTAAGTCCATTGTTTTCCATGTGGATAACTGACTGATGCAGCACTGTTCTCTGAAAAGACCATCCTGTTCCCCTACTGAACTGCAGTGACATTTTTACTGTAAATTAGGTCTCCTTCTTCTGTTCCATTGGTCTGTTTATCTGTCCTTGAACCAATATAACACTATCTTAATTACCAAGAATGGATATTAATGGAGCCATTAAGACCATTATTAAACATGTTTCAGTGGCCTGTCTTTTTCTGGACTCTGCAGAGAACCTACTTTTTTTTATTCCGGGTATCTTTTGCTTTGGAAACAATCATGCTCACTGCTGCTTTCTCTTCTCTACCTGATGCAGAAAGTTTACTCCCCATGTTCTAACAACAAGAAAGCTAACACAAGAAGGAAAAGTAGGTTTGGGGCATATCTGAGGGAAATTTACGATGAGCTCAGGCAAGAGATTGAGTTTGTAGACATGCCCATGACTTCTATGCCC
Source organism: Loris lydekkerianus (assembly GCA_963574355.1). Taxonomy (NCBI): domain Eukaryota; kingdom Metazoa; phylum Chordata; class Mammalia; order Primates; family Lorisidae; genus Loris; species Loris lydekkerianus. The sequence continues at coordinate 14,418 of CAUYPK010157934.1, forward strand.
ATACCTGCTAATAGAAGACCCGGGCATAGAAGAGATAACTCAGAAAAATGGGGAGAAGAAACTCAGAAATGGAGTCCTGGGCCACCAATTTTCAACAGCCAGAGAGTGACACGGTTACTGAGAAGGGAGAATGAAAAGGTGCCACCACAACGGGAGGAAGATTAAGAGAGGCTGATGTCACCAAAACCAGAAACAAAAGAGTGGTTGACATGGACCATCACAACTCAGAGATCAAGTAAGGTGAGGATTGAAAGAGTCCAGTGGGTTTGACATCCTAGAGGTAACTGAAAAAAAAAATTGATTTTATATCAGGACAGATACAAAAGACAAGTTGAAGTTGGTCCATGAGTAAATGAGAAATAAAGCAGACACAGAAAGTTCAGGTTCTTCTTTCTAGAAATTTGGATAAGAACAGAAAATGAGCAAGAGGAGAAAACATGATTGAAGGAGCATTTGTCATTTTTGTTGGTGTTCTTATTGTTTATCCTTTGGCTTATGTTCCAAACATTATTTTGGAACAATAAAAATAAATGTTCTTCTTTAGTTTATTTTCCTTTTCTCTTTCTCCACTCCCTCTCTCTTCATCTGTGCCCCGGAAACTTATTCCCTCTTCCATCAACCCCTCTTAGCCACAGATCAGGCTCCTTTATTGAGTGACAATTCAGGAAGAAGTTATTTTATGGCTTTGTTTTCCTTGTTCTGCCCCTTCCTACCTTCTCTGGCTTCAATCCTGTCTCTTCCTCCACACTCAGCCTGCTAACCTGACATCCTGTCTTCTCAGGTGATCACAGTGCACAGAGATATGGAGGGAGATTTTTCCCAACCTCAGTGGACTCTCCCACTCTCTTCAGGTTTTCCCCTCTGTGCCCCATGTAGGAGCTTCTCATGGGGTTGGGGTAAGCACTGAGCTCCAAAGGGCAGTGCACAGGCTGGGAGCTCCTTCTGGTGAATGCCCAGGGGAACAGAAACATAAGCAATGAACCCAGTCTCGCAGAGGAGATGAGGAGCAAACTCCAAATTTGGAGGAAAAAAAACCTGAGAAAATTAAGGCAGGGAGTAGTCATGGATCCCAGAGTTCATAACTCAGTAAAGGATTTAGTGTAGATTAGAATGGTTTGGGAAAAGGGAAGGAGGACCCCAAGGGTAAGTTCATAGGATGCTTTCCAGGCCTGAGAGAGACCAAGGTGAGAGAGTCAGACTCTGCTCAGGGCCAGAGAAGGCAGCTACTAGTACTCTTACCATAGCCTCACATTAAGCAACCTGATACACCAGAAGCCTTATTCAGCAATGCTGATTTCAACAACATTGAATCACTTTATCGATATTTTATTGGAAACTGAAAATTTTAACTTGAATTAGATTAATTTCTCTAGGATTACTACATTTTTAATGTGTTTTTATTATGCCTCAGGGTCATTTCCCCCATGGGAACTATTCTAATTTTATAATTAAAAAGGGAATCAACATTCTGAATTTAAAATATGGATTTTTCAAATTTAATTTTCCTGGATAAAAGTTATAGCATAAAAAGCAAGCACTCTGAGACTGAGGGCTGGAATATACATGTTGGATAGTAATTTTTTCCTTCTCACCTGAAATTAATATAACCAGAATCTGCTGACCAATGCTGGGAAATGTCTGAGTCTGTGGATTCTTGGTAAAGATACCAGTGTCTCCCATGGCAAACATGAGCGGTTGCCTTAGATGTGGCTACAGTTCATGTGCAGGTGAAATGGCTGCATTTTCTGGCACTCAAGAGGTGAAAGCTGTCCCTGGATTCTGCTACTTCGGCCCCACGCTGACAGACAACACACTCACAGGCAAGGAACTAGACAACTCCGTCTGGGAACCCAGCATGCCTCCTGGCAGAATGGCAGGAAGGTTCTGGTTTCCAAATAACGAAGTTTTGTCAGAGCCAGAGGTCCAACATCCCCCTGCCCAGATGGACTCTCACGGCTTCTAGCTCCTCTCATCAAGTCAGCCTTTCGCTCTGTGATCAGCCTACATGCCAAGTGCTAGGCTGGACCAAGGAATGGCACTCTCAAAAAAAAACTTCTTGCCATCCAGTTCTGCTGCCAAAGCCTGCGTCTTACTGACTTTCGCTAAGTGTTAGGTACTAGCCATCATGGAAGACATTGTTATGCTCATTTTCAAGTCAAGAACACTGAACTGGTGTTCCAAAAGATGAAGTGACTGCCCAAACCACACCACTGCAGAAACAGAATCAGAATGGAACCCAGATTTGTCCAGCTCCACAATTTCCACTCCACCAATTAGCTTACTAAAAAGCTACAGCATTTCTGTGTGACTGAAAATCCTACATTCTGTCAGGACCAGAGGTCCTCTGTAGCCCTTTGCCCTCCTAGCTTGGTTATACACCAAAGGCGGAGGCTTCTTACCCCAATACAATGGCTACAATAGGATCCAGAACAAATGCCTCCTCCCCTGAACCAGGGCTCAGCTTTCCTCTCCAGTACCTCCCAGCCCCCAGGCTCTCCACCCTACCCACATCTGGGCCTGGTTATCCCTGTCCATTCTTGCCAGTGTGTCCAAAAAATCATCATTGAAAACCCTCCCTCGCCCCTCATACAAATTGTTTCTACATAAACTTGTGGTCATTTGGCTTCCTCACTCATCTTGAATGTGTTTAAAGAGCCACAAACATATCAATGCTTATGAAAATTAAATTATCCAGATGTCTCGGCAGATGTTACAAATGGCCAGTGCAGTACAGCATAAATATACTTCTCTCCCCACTTGGGAGTGAGTGTTTGCAAATGGAGCCAGAAAAATGGCCAAATGCACACTAATTCTTGGTGAAGATGGCTTTATCTCTGTGGTTAGAATTTCTATTTTTTTAAATGTTGGATATTTAGCATTTGAATTTCTTTTGATGGTGATCAAAGATTGATGTTTGGTGGTTGATTATTATACTGTTATTAATTTGGGGCAAAGAAAAACAAAGCTTCATAATGAAGTAGAGAGGAGATAAGGGATGTGAGTGATTACTCTCACGTTCTTTTGGCGGCAGTGAAGAAAAGCAGCTTGCTCTTACACACCTTGCTCCTACACAGTGGGAGATGGGGTGGGAAGGAGAACAGAAAGAAAGATGGAAGCAAAGAGCTTCAAGAAGGAGATGAAACTCCAACTAATCTTGAACACTGGAAACAATTCATTTGGTGGAGACAGTGGAAGATGGCAGGTGAAGAATGCCTTGACCGAGAACTCAGAATCAGGGATGCATATGACCCATTGGAGGACTGATTCATAGATTGATAGATCCTGTCAACAGGATTCAGAGAACAGCCATGTTGGAGAAGGAGGCAGGGGCCAGACCCTGGAGGTCCTTTAATGCCAGGCTGAGGAAGCATGGAATTTCATCTTTGAAGCAAAAGGAAGCATCAAAATTATTCAGACAGAAGGATAACACGATGAATTATCCATGTCATAAAGATAAGGATACACTGGAAGGCAAATTGTGTGTATATTCATTTACCCCTTTTTTGACCCCATCTCCTTTCATAGAGAAGTTCAGGGCTCCAAGCCACTGCCCTGGGCCAGGGCTTAAGGAGATGAGCACATGCCCTCCCTGCCTTCTGAATCCAGGTGTTTTCTGTCCATGGTAGGAAGCAAAGCAGAGCCTAGCGCTGGCCAGGGCCTTGCATCCTTCCTGCTGATAGTTGGGTCCTCTCCATTCTCCTCTAGCCAAGCTCTAAGACCTGCTGATGCTGCTTCTCATCCAGCCCACAATCTGTCCTCCCATCTCTGCTCCTGGAAGCCTGCCGCTGCCTCACATAACTTCAGGTCCTGCTGCTGCGTCCTTGAGTCTCCTGCAGCCTGGGTTTGGCATGCCTGATTGCAATCTGCCGTGGCACACACCAGCCTCCCAGCAGCAGCCACTTCCACACCAGCCGCATAGCTAGGAGGGGCAAGGGCCTCTCCAGAGCCAGTTGTGGGGATGTGGAGCTGCTAGGGAAGGACCTTGGGAGATGTGTAAGGGAGGTCATGTGTCCTTGACCTTGAGAATCCTCCTGGCTCTTCAGGCTCAGTCTCCTGCTCTTCAGACAGTGTTACCTGGACAGAAGACAAACCTCGGGCCACATACTTAGGTGGGTAAGAAATTTAGTCCCAAAATCTATTTTCCTAAAGCAAGACACCATTACTACTTTGAGTCCCAGGCCCCTGGGGGATATAAGCAATCTTAGTTAATGTGGGGTTCTTCCAAAACTTACCCCAGCAGGGGGTTGGGGTTTCCTTATGTAGTTGTAGGATAACAGCGAGAATGAGAGAAACCTTCCTATATTCCCACTGGCATCTGCTGAGGTGTCCTCTTGCCCATCCTGTCATTTGTCCATCCATTCAGGTCACTTCAGGTCATCTCTCATTCCTGACCCTAAGCTCTCTCCCAGCTACAGCCAATGCCCCCTCTCCAGACCTGACCACATGAAGCTGAGAGATACTCAGGAAGCTAAGTTCTGAAGCGCCAGGACATGCCAGGAGCCATCTCTTCTCTGGGATCTGGTTGCCCCAGCCAGGTTCTGTCCATGCATAGTTACAAGAAGTTCCCTCTGCCTCAGACTCCCAAACCTGCCTTCAGGTTTGTTCTTTGGGCTGGGCCCATTGGTCCCCTGGGAAGCTGAATACTGAATACTGGTACTAAATTGGGGTTTCAGGTATAAGAGGTTTGCTGAGAGAGAGGAGAGAGAGAGGGACATCTGAGAAAGGGAACTGCACACAATACTTTCCAACTACCACCAAAGACTACACATGAAGATAAGAGCCGTCTGATAGACACAATGTGCAATGTGCCTTCATGGGGATGAGAGGGCCCTCGTGGTCATGCATGGGCTGACTCAACCTGGTATGGACCCTATGAAAAGAGAGGAAGCAGAATTGGGCTGGATCGCTTCAGTCTGCCACGAAGAGCTAATAAATTTCTACCAACCCAACAGGGAGCACCAGAGCTAAGACATCCATTGGAGGTGTCCTGCATTGGGTGCAATGGCCCACCCCTACTACCCCAGGTGTACCCGATCATCATTGGCTGGAGCTGCCTAGGCAGAGTGTAGGCTTGGCTCACGTGTGGTGGTGAACCCTGAAGGCAATGTATCTATAGGCTGTCAGCCAGCTGCCCTCCGCCCAGCTGAATGGCAGGTTCTCTCCAAAGAGGAGACCCCAGCATTCCCCCTGCACAGCTTCACAGGAACCCCAACATCTGCACACTTCACTTTCTCCCCAAGCTCCAACCCAGCTCAGGATGGCAACTCTTAGATTGCCCTTGTTGGGGAGGGAGTGGGGGGATAGGGAGAGGAAGCTTGCTGCAAATTACCTCATAGACGTCTTTCTGGGCCCACCAAAGACTATGCCCTTGAAATACAAGAAATAAACATGTATCTTGTTTTCTCTAGGTTATAAAACCCCTCCCATGGGGAAATAAACCCAGAATAGCGTAAGTTGACTTGTAAAAGCCATGGGAAGAGAGACATATGGTGGGGCCAGGGAATATCACCAGTTAATTTTTGAAATATCATACCACAGTATGTCTCTACTTAGTGTCTTTGTATCCCGACAATTGTACTTCTCACCCTTCCAAAGGACCCCTCTCCTTCCGTCCCCACCTCAGCCAGACTATGTTCTGGTCATAGAGGTAAGACAGCCCCCAGGAGCTTCAAGGAATATCAAGAAAGCTGAGACCAGTGAAGCTCTGTCCGAGCTCCATGTGGTTGATGTGGTGCTGGTCCAGGAGGCTTTCTCTCCTCCCAGCACTGGCTTTTCCCTCAAGTGACCAATAAAAGAAGAGTTCCAGGCACTTGTAAGCACTCTACTAACTCATTCAAGCTCCACTGAAACAAGTACTATTATCCTCATTTTACATATGAAAGGCCTGAAGCACAGAGAGGTTAAGGTTATTCCCTGAGGTCACACAACCAATCCCAGGGTTGGAGTCCCAAAACTCTGAAGTTAGCTTTCTCACTATTAGGAACTTCAAAGAAAGCAGTAAGTTACAGTCATGCATGGGCTGCCTCAATCTGGTATGGACCCTATGAAACTGAGCCAGAAACACACATACCAGGCAGCAGAAGACAGAGGCATAGAGTCACACATCTCTGGAACCCAGGAAAGGTAATTCCCTCAACTTATGGATGAAGAAATGGGGCCCTGACAGACTAAGCAATGTAGCTGGTTGTGAGAAAGCCTGGATGCAAACCCATCTCTTCTGACCTTAAAACTAAAAACCCATCATCTCCACCAGGGAAAATACTGCTCATGGTTCATGCCCTAGAGTAGAGGGCTAACTTCTTCCCTTGGCAGCATTTGTCATAGTCACATTTGTGATGCTTGGAATAGCAGAGAGAGGCATTTAACCTGTCCAAGAGAACAGTGAAGAAGTAGAAATTACCTCACTACGAATGAGGCAGTCTCACTTCTTCCCAGGAAAACTGAGCCCCCACTCAGTGTTTATGGTGAGATGCAATTTACAGAATCTATTTTATGTGCAGCACACCCCCACCGTTGAGGATGTTACCTTCCAAAGAAAGTCATTTATTCCTTCAATAAATACTACATATTTATTGAATGCTTACTCCATTCAAGGAACTGGGAAAACTTCCAGGGAAGAAAAAAACAGGATGTCATTTGAGATGCTTGTGGTCTAACACAGGGAATCGTGACAATAAAGTAGAAATTGATGTCATTATACTCCCTAATGACTCTTACCTAACGACTACCACATCAACCACATCAACCACATGGAGCTCGGACAGAGCTTACATTCTTACCTAACGACTGCAGTAACTAATGTGTGGGAGTTTATAGAACATTTACACATGGGTACCTGAAACACCATTCCATTCCCCTCCTCCTTAGCCTGCAGCAAACTCCTATTCATCCTGCAAAACCCTGCTCCAGGGTTAACTCCTTTGTGTAGCCTTTTTGACCACCTATCTCATCCCCCCAGAAGACTCCTTTTTTCTTCCTTCTTCCTTTCTTTGCTCTCTTCCTGCTTTCCTCCATTCTTCTTTCCTCCCCCACTTCCCTAAAAACAGTGAATATTTTTGAATATTTCCTATGAGCTGGGCCTTATTATTAACATTTTAGGGGCACTAATTTATTTAATCCTCATCACAGCCCTATAAGAGAAGTACAGGGATATGCCACTATATCATGATACATGTCCAAGAAATGGAACTGCACACAATATTTTCCAACTACCACCAAGTCTACATATGAAGATAAGAGTTGTCTGATAGACACAATGTGCCTTCATGGGGATGAGAGGGCCCTCATGGTCATGCATGGGCTGACTCACTATGGACCCTAGACCTTGTGACAGGTGGTGGCCTTTTCCTGGGCTCTACACTCTCCCCACCTGCATCCCTGCCCACTCTCAGGTGGTTCCCTGTGCCACCTGACCTTTTGGGCAGTACTCCTCTGGCACCTCCCAGACTCCTTATATGACCCAGCTGGGACTGGCTCTGAATGGAGACTTGCCTTGTGGGTCCTAGCCAGCCACAGCCTTATTCAGCCATTCACTGAGGCCCTGCTCTTCCCACCACCTTCCTTCACTGCTTAGCACAGCTGGGCTCAGCACCACTGCAAAGGGGAGAGGCACTGGCCCAAGTAGAAAGGCCCAGGGCAAGGGCACACAGAGTTTCAGAGAGGCTGCCAGCCCAAGCACAGCTGGATTTGGAACCAACCCACTGGGCTCAAACCTGAGTCCCAACCTCCACTGTTGTGTGCTCTGGACAAGTGACAGAGCTCTCTAAGCCGTGTGTTCCTCTACAGAACACAAGTTGACAGTAATAATTCTTACCATACAAGGCTTTTGAGGAAAAATGAGATTCTGTCTGCAAAGAAAAAGTTCTTTGTAATCCAGGAAGTGCCACCATATGTGTAGTTAAGATACTCTCATAGCCATTATTACATACAAGTTCAGATAATTAAGTTAGCAAACTCATCCTAAAAAAGTGCTACATACCTCATTGCTGAATATCTACAGTCAACTCTGAAGTATTCCCCTTGGGAAGCTTTGCACTAATGCCAGCACCTGGTTCACCCTTCAAAGCACTATTTCTAGAACAAGTTCATGAACGTTATTTTCTAACCTTGTATAGACCTTAAAGATTAAGATGTAAATTCTAGAGCAGAGATGGCCAGGGTTCAAATCCTAGCTTTGCTGTGTGACCTTGAATAAGTTAACTTACCTTCCTGTGTCTCAGTTTAGTTTCCTCTTCTGTAGTGTTTCAAGAACAGTAAATAAGTTTATCCATTTAAAGCCATTGAACAGTGCACAGAGTCAGCATTCCCTCTATGACTAGTGTAGGATTCAAAAGATTATATAATTTGATCATAGTCACTAATATTTGAGAATTTACAGAACATTTACACATTTGTTTTCCGAAAGTATAAAGCAGACAATCACTTCCTATTCAGGGAAATTAATGGAAGAGGTGAGACTTAGGCTGGGCCTTGAAAGAAGAGTAAGATTTAGACCGGTGGGAAGGAGGGAAGAAGGAAGGGGAGTGAAGAGTAGAGGCAAGGAGAGCTCCTGCCCACAGGTCGTTCCTCCCCAGCTGACGGGATGGTTCCACAGCTTCTACAGCTTTATTGTGGAAAAGAATTACATGGGAGCTTTTGAAAATACTGATACCCATGCAGAATTCTGGAAGATTCTAAATCAATTGGACTCAGCTGGAACCTGAGCATTAGTGAGTTTTAACAGTGGCCACCCAGGTGATGCTAATGTGTGGCTGGGTTAGAAGACCTCCAGCCTAGAACAGCAGGTCTCAAACTTTAGCTATATCAGAATCACCAGGAAGGCTTGTTAAGCCACAGATCTCTGAGACCCACCCACAGTTCCTCACTCAGTAGGGATTGGGGATAGGACATAAGAAGTTGTTTCAGCCAAGTTCCTAGATGATGTTGCTGTTGCTTCTTGGGGACTACACTTTGAGAATCCCTGAACTAGGGCACATGAAGTGTGAAGAACAGATTAAGATGTTCCTCACATGATAGTGTCTGTCATGCTGACCTGGAGAACTTCAGACTTCGTTCTGTTGGCACCAGGATGTTGGGGTGAGTTGTGCTCAGAGCTGTGTATTAGGAAAATAGACAGGCAGGAGATGGGAGGAGGGAAGAAGGTGAAGACCGAGCATCCAGGTGGAAGGCTTGTAACAGGCACCAGCACAGACCCAGGAAAGTACAGCCTGGAGCAGGACAGCCGTAGTGAGAGTGAGGAAAAGGAGGTGAGTGCTGGCAGAATCACTGAGGTCAGATTCAGAAGACAGCATGGCAGTGAGCTGAAGGGAGAGACAAGGGCTGCCATAATGCCCAGGTCCCGAGTCTGGGAAGTGAGCAATAGACTTGGGGGCAGGTGCAGGGTGAGAAGTCAGTCTGGTTTTCAGCATTTGCATTTCAGTCAGAGATGTCCCAATGCCTTTTGGGACCAAGAGTTTAGTTTGAGAATTCAAGACACTGCCCCAAGGAAGGGATCATGAAAGCAACAGTGAGAATGAAGAGATTAGGTCCAAGGGTCACCCACTCCAGCTAGCAGGGAGAAAAGGAACAGAAAAAGAGCCAAGAAACAAAGGCAAAGAAGATTAAAGGGGAAAAAGTGGTCAGTGGCATGAAATGCTATAAGGCATTGCAATGGTAACTGGAAAAAACTTTAAGACAAAACATGTAGTAGAAATAAACTGTCAAGCAGAAAGGGTCATTGAAGTGTCAGAGACGGCCTGTGCTAATGGAGGGGCAACTTTGAGCTTTGAGAGTGTGATGTAAGGCCCTTGGTTTCCTTGTCAGCTTGTGAGCTGACAGCATGGCTAGTGCAAGCCCTGACCTCCCTCGCCAGCGGCCTGCCCCCCATCCTGCCAGAGTGTGCTGACAGCAAGGCCCCTGCGCCTGGCATTAATGGTTTTTGTCATCACTAAACTCCAATGCTGGTAGCTGCTCATCTCACCAAACACCTGAACACTAAGGAGTGTGTTTTCCATAAAGGCCCAGATAGGATAAAAAATAGTCCGAAACAGATGGCATGTGGCTTGGCACTTGAGACCTTGCCTATGGCCACAGGTCTCACATGAGCCTCTGTGACTGGAGGTGAGGACCCACACAAGACAGCACTGGAGGGGCTGCATTCCCTCTGACCTCTGCAGCTCTCTCAGGCCTGGATCTGCTCAGGCAGGAGCTGAGGGATAATCAACAGCGGGCCTCAAGGTGTGGGGGGTGGCCTTTGATGAGGACCAGAGCACCATACAAATAACAGGAGAGATTTATGAACAATCATGGGCTGCTAATATTAGTTAAAAATGCCAGGACACCTAAGAGACAACAGCACCTTCTCACACCTCCACCCATGTGGTTTGGGGTGATGCTGCCCTTCAACCTGAAGCTGCCACTTACTCCCAGAATCTCCAGAATGTTCCACAGCCCTTCTACAGTGATTGGTGCAGAGGTGGGCACATGACCCATCCCAGACCAATGAGCATCAGACCACATGCTTGCAGGAATTAAGGGAAACCTCTTTTCCTGCTGGAATTATGGAGCAAGGAGAGAGCCCAGAGCTGCTGGTAGCTCTTATGACCACATGCAAAGAGCCCATCCTAGAGGAGAAGTCGAGTGAAAAAAGGCAGAGATGTACATTCCTGATTAGAAGAAGAACCAGGGTCAATCCAGGCTTTAAACCAACTCTACCCTGAAACACTTCAGTTACATAAGCCAGCAAATTCCCTTTGGTTAGGGCAGGTTGATACCATTTCTGACACCAGCACAAAAAGTATCAGACCTTTACACCAAGAAAGAGCATCAGCTCAGGCTAAAAACTCAAGCAGTCCTCAACTCACACTAAGGCATCCGTGAGTTATTGTGAGAGTAGAATGCAACGGCCCATGTGTATGCCCAGTCTCTCCCATCCAGTGGGTGCTCAAGGAATTTTGGACACAAGCCCTGTCCTCTCAGTACCCACAGGCCCATGGGGAGACAGATGACTAGCTGGAAAAGGAAGGGCATTGTGTGATAGGAGTACTGACAGAGATGTGGACAGAGTACCGGGGAGTGCAAAAGAGGTGAGAGAGCATTGAGCACAGAACTTACCTGTTTAATTAAATTGAATTAAATGGCATTAAGTCTGCCTATGCACATGAAATTATGAAGTGTCAAATGCCCCCGTCAGTTGGCAAGGTAGAAGGTGAGACTACTATTTACTGAACACCCACTCTGCACCATATAGTGCATGCGAGATTTTCTCATTCACCCTTCACAGTAACCTAATGAAGTAACTATGAGCTTTGCTATTTTACACACGGGGAAAACAGACGCAAAAACATTCCCACAAAGAGCAAACCAAGGGAGGGTCTAGCTTCAGGAGTAGCTTCATTCAGAGACTCAAACAATGTTGTAATACCCTGCTTTGTTCCATCACTCACTCCTGCCTTTCCTAGTGGCTTTAGAACCTTCATCCTATGGGTTCATGGGATGGCCCTACAGCTCAGGCTCACTTCATTTGTTCTGTCTGAAATAACCAGCATAAAGCACACCTCTACCCCCCAGTCCCAACAAGTGCACTGCTGTGCCTCATAAGCTCTAGCTGAGTCTCATGCTCATCGCTGAACTAACATCTGGGACCAGGGAATATGACATCTTAAGTATCTGGGATGAAGAAGTTTATTCCTGGAGCTGAACATTGATTTAACTTCCCCAGCCACATATGGATAGAGCTGGTCCTCAACCCCCGGGCCCAGACAAGTACGGAGGTCCGCAACCTATTAGGAGCCAAGAAGTTCTGCCTCCCCACACTCTGCCACCATCCCTACCCCCACCAGTGTGTGGGAAAATAGTCTTCTATGGAAAAATTTTCTTCCATGAAACTTGGGAACCGCTGCACAGCAGGAGGTGAGAAGAGGCCAATCCAGCAGTGCAGCTTCCTCGGTAATCACAGCTACCAGCCCCTCCCCATTGTTTACTCACTGCCTGGGCGCCACCTGTCTACACCCACCCCCCTGTTCCTGGAAAAATTGTCTTCCACAATACTGGTCCCTGGTGTCAATAAGGTCAGGGACTGGCCAGGATAGAGAGTGAAGTTGGTAGTATCTCCTTGGAAGGACATTGGGTGAGTGGATATTGGATGGCACATACAGTCAAGTTTAGGACACATCTGTCCCTCCTGTCTTCAACATATTTTGTGAATATGATTCATGCAAACAAGTGGCCCTGGAAACGGTTGCAAGTTCACAGTGTTAAGCAGTAGAGTAGCAGCTTTGGGCTTTCTGATAGTCCTAAAAAAGAATGTGAATGCAGTGGTACATAAAACACAGAGTTGTAACTACATCTCTATTTAATTTCAGTCTCTTAACTTCCTGCTGGGCATCCCTGTCTATCAACTCTAAAATTGCCCACATAAAGTGAAGGCTGGAACAGTGGCCCTCAACCTGGCTGTACGTCAGAGTCACTGTGGGGGCTGACACACACACGAGCCCCAGCCCTGTCTTCTGAAGGTCAGTACATCCATCTCAAGAACCCCTGGCCTGCACTTTGGTCAACTTGGCAGGAGTATTGAGGTACATGTGTTAGTCACTAAATCTGTAGATGACCGATTGGTTCCCATTTATTCCAGAGAAAGGACACAAAGGACAAGAAGCTAAGAAGAGTTTGATAGGTTTCTAACAAAGCCACAGCATCAGGGCAGAGCAATCACTACCGAGCAGAATCAGGGCTGCCTGTCTCAGGTTTGCTTCCTCCTCCCGTCTTAGACTTCCTTCTGTATGTTGTTCTTCTATCTTAGCATCTATATCAAAATCTGCTGCTCCCCAAACCCAGCCATTTAGTTCAAAAACTAAGTGGTAGAGCCTGTGGCTCAGTGGGTAGGGCACCAGCCACAAACACCAAAGGTGGCAGGTTTGAACCCGGCCCTAGCCAGCTATGACAACAATGACAATTGCAACAACAACAAAAAATAGCCGGGTGTTTTGGCAGGTTCCTGTAATCCCAGGTACTTGGGAGGCTAAGGGAGGAGAATCGCCAAGAGTTGGAGGTTGCTGTGAGCTGTGATGCCATAGTACTCTACCGAGGGCAACAAAGTGAGACTCTGTCTCAAAAATAAATAAATAAATAAATAATGGAGCTAGATTTGTGGGTGGTACAACATCCTACCAGGAACACTCTACCATGCCTCTTTTACCTGGGGAAGCCAGTCCCCAAAAAAATTGCTATGGAAAGAATCGTCACCAACAGGAACAAGATCACCAGCCATGTAAGCCGTTGTACATATTTTACAAAGTACTTTTTCTTGAATTTTATTTATTTTATAACAACCCCATGGAGTAGAGATGATGGTGAAATTATCCCCTCATTATGTCCCCTCAGACTTTAGGATCAGGAAATAATTTTTCTCTCCTCCTGATCCCGCATACATCTTTTCATTAGACAGTGCAAATCACATCTCCTGGGTATGTGCATTTACTATGTAGCTTAATTTTCAAGTATTCAGGGTAAATTTAATACTTGTTTTTTGTAGCCAAATTAAACTAGTGTTTGGGTATGATTAATCTCTGCATCCTCAGCGTAGTGTCTGTTTTTGTTTCAGTAGTCTTATATCATCTGTACACTTTGTTATAACCTATAACAATCTTCTTGGAAACAAATAATGTAAAATTTATCAATAAATAGAGGTATGTGATGCTTTATTTTTGCTTTCTTGCCAGGTGTTTGTTTGTTTTACCTTAACTTGGTTCCAGACCCTCTGCAGTGCCTTGGCTAACTGTTCATACCATTTGAGATCTCAGCCCTGCATTGACATCCTTTCTTCCCTTTTCTCCAACTCTTTTTTTCCTTCTTCCCCCTTTCCAAGTTGTAAGGTAAACTTTACTGGAGGAAAACCTTGACCAAACACCTCATTTCCCTCTGTATCCTAGAAGAACGTCAGATCAAACAGAATAATTAACTCAGCAAACAATACCATTAGCCAAGCTCCCTCTGTACCCACCAGCCTGAAACCAAACAAACTCTGAACAAACACCTCTTGGAGCATATGGCGACAGGGAATTGCAGGCAGAGATTTTATAGGCCTCTCAGCGGGCCTGTTCCAGCTCTTTGGGAACCAGACTATTTAGCATATGTCACTATTCCCAGCTGCCTTGAGGCCTTGGCTAGGGACTACAGGCATTTGTACTCCAGTGACAGCCTTCAAAGTCAGGTGTAGGTAGGACCTGCTTCCGTGGCACTGCACACCCAGAAGGTGCCCCGGCTGGGACTCTGGCTTCTCAAGGCTGATCAAGAGCCCCCAACAGAGTGACATACCCACAAGGCTATGTTTTCCCCAGTTATCCCAGAGCCCAACACATCACATCATTCACCTTCAGCTCAGTCTGGGAAATTTCTTGGGTACTTAGGTAGAAATTGAAATTCATTGAAAATCTCAATGTACCATTAGAGCAGTAGTCTTTACAGAAATCAGAGACGAAAATGACCTGTTGAGGTATCTTATCCACCCCCTGTCAGCACAGCATTTGTCCATGAAGAGTTTCAATAATTCCTTTTTAAATAATTGCAGCAATGCACTCTCCATCACAGAACTCCCCAGAAGAGACCATTCTGATAGATCTCATTCCTCAGAAGTATACCCAAGATTCATCCTAATTTCCCCATTTCATAAGCTGCTCCTTGTACCAATGTACTGAAATGACTCCAGTAGCTCTTGCTGTTTTCTCTTTGTGAGGTACTTGGGCTAGAACAGCCTTGTCATCATGTAGTTTGTAATTCTTTCTTATTTTGGAGAGGGGCCAATTGATAGATTTGAAAGTTCGTAAGTGCCTGTTTGCTTGAAATAGACATAGTCTCGTAAAGCTTTGCTCTATGGTGAAACCATTCAAATGAAAGGGTTAAACTGCAGCAGGAAGAATGTAAATTAAAACAGAGAGAGAGAATACAGTAGAGGAGTAAAACATAAGATGATCCTGAGTTCTGATCCTGGTTCTATCACCTACTAAGGGGCATATCCTTAATATGTTATAACTTCTCTGAGCTTCGATTTCCTTACCTATACTACAAAAAATGGGAAACATATCACCTATCTCAGAGCATTATTAGATATAAGGTCAAGTATCTGGCATAGGGTAACACTCAGAAGATAGTATCTATTTTTATTATTATTATTAGATACTAAAAAGATTACTAAAAGCAAGAAGTTCAGGTAACTTACTCAGGATAGAAATCCCCCCAAAAATGAATGACTTTTTTATTCCTTTATTCTGAACTGGCTATATACATGTGCAGCACTGTGCTGGACTTCTAAGGAGCAATTAATTAGAGAAATAAGATATTCTCATATTAAGAGTCAAACAATGTGACAATGAAATGGTAGGTGGAGATGGCTAAATACCAGATAAGTGGGAAGAAGAAGGATGCAGGCTATGAACTGAGCCCACAGAGACTTAATATGAAGATCTGATGGCCCCCAAGCCAGGGGTCAACCCAGAGCCTTTGATACCCAGTTCCGGGAAAGCCTCTAATGGAGTGTTGTGATATTCACTCTATAGGAAAAGATAAAAGTAATATTAGATTGTCTTGTTTAATCAAATGGTCAGCCCCACTAACCCTGTGTATTAGTTAGGGCTCTTCATGTTATAAGTGAAGGAAACCCAACTCTAAACTAACGTAAGCAAAAAGCTGCATTTATAGAATTGATACCAGAGAGCTCTCAAGATTGGCCTAGGCTCTGGGAGCCCAAAGGTAAGAAGGATGTTCAGGAGCAATGGAACTGAGCAGGCAAACTTCTTTAGGACTTGCTTTTCCTTTCAGAGCCAGAAATCTGGAGAAGAGATGCATGGGAGAAGCTTGGAATATAGTCAAAGGAAAATAAAGTTGAAGAGCAGATGATTTGTCTGCAGAATCACAGACAGGCTCAGGAACTGGAGGCATCAGCTGCTTCTGAAGGTGAAGGTGAAACAAAAAACAGTAGGGTACACTATCCCTACACAAAGAACTTTGTCACTCCACACTCCCACCTTCACCATAGCAGAAAGCTAGAAGTTTACTCTCTTCTGAGGTCTAGAAGAGTTCTGGACAGGACCTCCAGGGCAGAAACAGGAATTAAGTGAAAGTGGACATACTGAATCAGTAGCTTTTTCTCATAACTGGCTCTCAAGCAACCTGGGTTTGCATTTGCCTCCCTAAATAAAATAACAATAACCAGCACAATACACATGAAGATCCTGATAATTAAATCTGCAATGAAAGGGCCAACCCAGTTTTCTCTACAGTGAAGTTTGCCATCAACATAGACAGCCCAGGCAAATATGGCTTCTGACCAGTGGCCCATTCTTAAATACCAGCCAACAACCAAAGATCATCAAATATTTGAGAAGCCTTCCATTTTCCAAAAGAAAAACTGAAGTAAACAAAAAGAATGCAGGAGGGGAAATGAATTAATTGAGACTTTCAAAACAAAGAGTAGATACTACATCTGGGAAACAAGAACAGAAGGCCCTTATTAAAAACCCCACAGAACAAAAACTTAGCTTTGAGGAATTATAAATATGAGGGCAAAAATGAAAAATCCAGTGGTGTTTGGAATATAAATTAAGGACATCACTGTGGAAGTAAAATTTTAAAAATAAAAGCTTGGCACCTGTAGCTCAGTGGCTAGGGCGCCAGCCACACACATCAAAGCTGGTAGGTTCAAATCCAGCCCATGCCTGCCAAACAACAATGACAACTACAACCAAAAAAATAGCTGGGTGTTGTGGCAGGCGCCTGTAGTCCCAGCTACTTGGGAAACTGAGGCAAGAGAATACTTAAGCCCAAGAGTTAGAGGTTGCTGTGAGGTGTGACACCACAGCACTCTACTGAGGGCAACATAGTGAGACTGTCTCAAAAAATAAATAGTCATAGAGGTAAATGAGATTCTAAAAGCTTCTGTAGGGAAAAATTGTCAGGCATAGAAGTAGTAATCAATTTCTTAATAGAATATAATAGGGCAATGTCTTCAGAATCCTCAGGGGAAATTTATTTCCAACCTAGAATTCTATACCCAGCCAAACTACAAATTATGACATCTATAGAGTTTTTGTGAAGCCAATTAGTCTGGTGTCAGAGACACCTGGATTTGTATCTAAGTTCTACACTTGTTTAGCTCTGTGACCTCAGGCAATACTATCCCCTCTCTGAGCCTCAGGTTGTTTGTCTGTTCCATAGGACTATGAGGATTTAACAAAACAATGTAGTTAATATAGCAAGGGGCACGAAGCTTTAAGCATCTCAGATAGTTCCTTTTCCCCACCCCATTTACCTCATCCTTATTTTCTCTGTCATCCATCATCTCTCTGACATCTCTGCTGTCACTCACCAGCATCCGCTACAAGAATTTGGAAAGGGATTCAAATTCTGAGACTAGAAACTTCTCTGATAGCAAACATGGGGAAATGTTTTTGTGTCATAGATGCAATATCTTCTGTTTTAAGAGTCTCAATGAAAAACCCGAGGCCTTAGTGAAAATTTCACTCAAGTAAATTTCTTCCCTACCTTGGAAACATTTACCTGAGGTGTACCATTTACAGAACAGGGTTTTATTTGGAATCTGAAGTCAAGGAGGAACTAAAGAAGAAATTACTTAATTTTCATTAATTTTGTGAGCCAGTTATTAAACACAGCCGTTATTTAAAAATTAAGTTACAAACCTTACAAATGAAATAAATTATATTCAAAGAAAAAATACAAATACATCACTTCCTAATTATTTGACTATATTTACTATTATTTATGTTCTTGGGGTTATCTGCTATATCTGTTATTGTCTGTATCAACCACATACATTAATAATGTCATGTTGAGAGCTGAAAGTAGGCCTGATGAGAGTTTTACATCACATAAATCAAAAAATCCTACAAAAAAGTCACCTTTTTTTTCTCAGAGAGACAGTTTTTAAACATTCACCAGGACAATGATTCACCACTGGCTAACGATCCAAAGTATCAAATTCCAGATGTTCGCAGCTTTTCAAAAGCTCAATAAAAGCATATGTTTTGGCAACCACCTCAGAAGCCTCTTTATCTTTTTAAATATGATGGCACTCATTACCCAAAACACATTGGGTTGAATGAACTGTACAGAGGAAAATCTTTTTTTCTTCTCTCTCATGTTCAGTGAATGGAGCCTGCCAATTAAACCAACAAAAGACAGATGAACAGAAGAAAAGCATATATATTTTACTTAATGTTAATATTTTATATGCATGCAAGCTTCACAGAAAAGAAGTGAAAAATGTAAAGAAGTGATCAGACTTGAGAGTTTATATGCCATTTTAACAAAGGGGGGAAAAATTTGGAGAAATGCCTAGACAAAGGAAATGGGTCATGGGCTTCTAAGGGCAATAAATTGTGGGGAGGTAAATATGTTGAGGAAACTAATGGTAGATAAGAATTATTTAATAAAGTTTGTTTATACAGACTCATCTAGGTACTGACCCTCATCTCCGGTGATAAGAGTTGCTCTCCTCCTGCTACTAAAGGAGAGGGGGACAAATTTACGTCACCTTTATAAACAGAAATTTGTGCTCTGCTTTTAAGCAGATAAGGGGAGGTCAGAGAGTTCTTCCTATGTCTGCTTTTAGTCAGTTGCATTCAGCTCAAAATGATCCTTATGTCAAAGTGGCGTTTTTGGGGAGTGACATATTCTGATCCCCTTCAAAATGAATGAATAAATATCCAGGAACCTATTCTTAATACTCTGAGTTTTTTAAACACTTGAAACAGGCTTCTAAAACCTTACAATTCAAAGTGTAGTCCATAGGCCAGGCATGGTGTCTCAGGCCTATAATCCTAGCACTCTGGGAGTTAGAGGTGGGTGGACTGCTTGAGCTCAGGAGTTCCAGACCAGCCTGAGCAAGGGTAGGACTTTATCTCTACTAAAAAACTAGCCAGGTGTTATAGAGAACACTTGATGTCCCAGCTCCTTGGGAGGCTGAGGTAAGAGGATCGCTTGAGCCCAACCAAGGTTTGAGGTTGCAATGATACCCTGGCATTCTACCCAAGGTAACAGAGTGAGACTGTCTCAAAAGAAAAAAAAATATATATATAGATAGATAGATAGATAGATAGATAGATAGATACATACATACATACATACATACATACATACATACACACACATAGTCCATGAAACAGTAGCATTGGCATCACTTAGGAATTTGTTAGAAAAGCAAAATATCAGGTCCCTTCATAGACCTACTAACTAAAAATCTGCATTTTAACACAGGAAAGTTTGAAAGGCACTACTGTAAATATCAGCCCTGGGTGGTTGTCCAGAATGCTCTCCCTTCATACCTGAAATTCTTACCAATAAGAAAACCATCGTGGTTAACAAACCTTTAAAAAGGAAAATGCCTCAGAGGAGAATTTGTTCGACCAGATTGCTTTCTTCCCTTTGCCTAAGATGTGCAGTGCTTACAGAAAAGGGGTTTTATTTGAAAAAGACAGGGAAAGTGAAAGGGGAGATAATTCAGTCACTCCCAGGATAATTGCCATGAGCTAACTAAGCTTCTCACTTCCCTTCTTGCCCCACATGGTCCCTTCTCCACTTCGCAGCTAGACCAGGTTTCAAAAATGCAGATCAGTTTGTGGATCACATCCCACTGCACTGAGAATAAAGTGCACAGTCCTTACCTGGGCTGGAAGACCGGGGAGAATCTGCCTGCTTTTCCCCCAGGCTCTCTTCAAATTCTGCTCCACTGTTCTGCTCTTCTGCCTCCTATTCTGGCTCTCGGGGCTTTCCCTGCCTTTCCACTGTCTGGACTCTGACCCTGACTCCTCCCTGGCTAGCACCATATCACTCAGTCTGTGTTTAAATGACCAGAGAAGCCGCCACTGCTTGATTGACTTCATAGCAGTCATCATCACTGGAGTTGTCAGACTTGATATTTGCTTATTTATTTCCTGTATAGCCCAAGACACATGTATTCATCCACAGACACAAACTAGATGTGGGCTCCATGAAAACAGACTGGTGTCTGGCACGAGGTCAGTGCTCAGCACTATGGGGCAAGACATGTGGGAATGGATGCCATCGCAGGACATAGAGCTCCAGGGCCCATGCCACCTCCAAGACCAGCCCTGCACCAGAGCAGAACAGCCCTTCCCACTCTTCCTTGTCCTGCTCCCCACACTCTGTGGCTCATTCTCTGCTTACCGAGAACGCCTGATATTATTACTGTAGATATGAAGAAATTTGGAGAGTCAGTTCCATGAGAGGGACCAGTTTGAGGACTTGGAAACCCCTCTGATGGCAAGTGATTCTGATTCAGTGAATCAACCATGCCTCCAGAGATTCATGAAGATTCCAGAAGCCAATTTGCCCTGATCAGGGCAGGGCCTTCTGTGGGTGGCCATATTACTGACAGTTTGCTTCTAAGTGGGAAGTTTAAGGAAGAAGGCTTTAAAGATGTGATGCCAACCACTAAACTCTAACTCTCTCTCTCTCTCTCTCTCTCTCTCTCTCTCTCTCTCCCTCCCCCCCGCCCCCCCGCCCCCCCCCCCACCCCCCCCCCCACCACCACACCCCCCACCAAAAC
>CAUYPK010157942.1:0-15996 GCA_963574355.1 Loris lydekkerianus
GTACATGTGAATTTACTAAATGTAGAATACAAATGTCTTAACACAATAACTAAGAAAGTGCCATGAAGGCTACATTAACCTGTGTGATGAAAATATTTCAAATTGTATATAAAACCAGCACATTATACCCCATGATTGCATTAATGTACAGTTATGATTTAATAATAAAAAAAAGAAATAAAAAAATTCACTTGCATCCTCTTAAAGTTTGGGGCATTGTTTCTAATTTTGTTTTTGAATTATTATTTGGAGGAGGAGAGCAGAAATTAATTTTCCCAACTATTCTCTTTAAAATAATTGTTAGAAAATCCAGTAGGACTGGGAATATATTAAATTATAATTTATGCTCCCATAAGCTTAGCTTGATTTGAAAAACTTATTTGTCCTAAATACTTGAGCTAGTTTTATGTTCTTAACATAGCAACAAACAAAATGTTAAAGAAATCTATTTCAAATGATTAAACTGCTCCAATTCCCTTCCATGATTGTGCAGAAAGTGTCAAGCAGGAAAGTTTTAAATGATTAATATATCATCCTCTAATTAAAATAACATCAGACACATGATGTGGGGGAATAAAAGAAATTTAATAACCATTTGACTTTTACTATGTCTCTCACTAAACCTGTTTTTTTAAATATAAAATAGCCAGTTTTCTATGTTTAGGTAAGTTTAAGTATGAATTCCTAAAATGTACCTATCTTATTCTAAGAAGTATTTTTTAATAGAAACTTTCTTTGTTTTATAAAAATGGAATTTAGATATATGCTGGGTATATTACACACACAGCATAGGACCAACGGTGTCGGTATAAAAGAAGCTATATAAATTACTATAACAAAATATCACAGGAATATAAATAAATAAATTAATTAAGGAACATTTTTGATGTTTAGAAGAATTTTCAGGACTTGTTTTCTCTTTGTTATTTTTCTCTCTCTCTCTTTTTCTCACTCTGCAGTGATCTGCATTCTTATTGTGAAATAAGATTCGTAAGCATTCGTAAGAGTCCTGTGGATCTTTTTTAGCAATATGGAACTCTAACTGCTACCTTTCATGTAATATTTTAGTAGTCCTCACTACAAGGGAGGCAAAGGCAGGAGGATCACTTGAGTCCAGGAGTTGGAGGCTGTAATGGACCATGATTAGGCCAAGGTACTCCTGCCTGGGCAACAGAGCAAGGTCCTGTCTCAAAAATAAAAATAAATAAGTAGTTGAAAAACATAAGCATTGAAGACATAGTGAAATCTATTTCCTCAAGATATTAAATAAAACAAGGTCAACTATAATTGTCCCCTAATTTGCTAAAAGGCAGTACAATATTTTTCATTTATCAACACCCAACCAATAAGCCAAGTTTTTTTCTTAACATAAGCAGTTACCAATTGAAAGATGGCCTACAAAGGTGAATTATATATATCCATGTGTACATGGTGACTGTTTTCTTAACAGAATGAAAAATTATTAATTTTATATGTTGAGCAATGGAAAGTGGTAAGTAATCACTGTGGTATAATCATATTTATAATCCACTAAACTCTTAGCATAAATCAGGCTCGAGAGACCATCAGCTATGGATGTAACTTGTTCTTTTATACCACTCAGAATTCTGAAACAGCAATCACTACCCATTATTCCTGAGGTGTGTAGTAATGAGTGCTGGGCAAACTTCACAAGAATCAACTGAACATGAAGGGGAAAAGCTGTTAGTAGTGGAAATAAAATACCCTGTTGATTTGTGGTCCAGTCTTTCTCAGTATCATTCTGCACAATACTGCATATCTAAGATATTTCTTGAAAAAAAATTCTTTGGCCAGTTACATTTGGAACACTTTGCATGGATTATGCACAACACACCCCCACCCCGAGCAGAATCACAGTAAAGCAAAAGTGACTGAAGCCACGGAGAAAACCTGCAGGAAGTAATTTAACTTCATTTTCCTAACAGTCAGTAGTTTATCATGCCTTTCCTTCACTGTCACTCCTTGGTCAACTATGTTATTCCTTAGTTCACCAGGGGATCTTTTCTTCTTGGCAACAATTTCAATGTGTTAAGAATGTCACACTTTGGGAAGAGCCAGATTCTTCTAGTAAAAAAGGACTGTGGAATTGAGAGTTTGTAGGAAAGGACAGTAGGTAAAAAGGAGGGAAAAAGCAGAAAACGTCACTGTTGGCAAGATCCCTTCACCTGACTTAACCTGAAGAACAGTTTCTATTTGCAGTTTATTTGCCCAGTTTATTTATGGCTATTTCTGCAATAAGGCTGCGAAAACTAAGTAGCATGGGTTGAATATAAAATATTTTAAAAACCTCCTAAAATCACCTGGAAACTGGGGCTCCATTTCATCTTGACATCAAATCACACGTGAGCAAGAAGAAATACGATCTTCGAAGACAAGGCAAACTCAAACTCTTGGGCTCTTAACCATCAGTGTAAGGATTAATTGGAGACTTGGCTTAATGGTACTTTTAAGGAGCATACGAAATATTATAACTTTTTTCAAAGCAAAACAAAATGTGTAGTTTGGGAATACTTACCTTAATAACTCCTTATGAAAAGTTTCCTGACCTGGGATAAATTGTAAGAGCTAGAACTTGTAGTATATATAAGTGGCGAGTCATGACTAACAGGACTCTAAGAGAACATATTGTATCCTGTTTGGACTTCCTCAGAGAAGTAGAAGAATTCTACATATTTAAAAGAGAGCAGGCAGGGCTTAAAGCATTGAGAAACATTGCTGTTGTAATGTTCTGAGAATTACATCGTTTCCCAGATATTAATGAAATAAGCATCCTTTTACATTCTCCCATTGCCCTTCCATTTTAGGTCCTGATAAGTTCCTTGGCATTAGTTCCTACAAGTAGTTTCACCGATTCTCTAATGTTCTGTGACTAGAGCTGACATTACCAGCAGCACATTGAACGTACAAATTTTATGGACAGCGGAGGTCATTATTATGCAGTTCCCAAGCAAAAAAACCTTTGTTCCATTGCCTGGGTGTTCGCTGTTCTCTGGCTATGCTTAATTTACAAGATTACCTGTATTCATTAGAAGAAAGGTCGTATTGGTCAGACATTTAGATAAATCACCTGCCCTATATTCATAGAACATCCATGACTCAGAATGTATAGAATCAACAAGTTGCAAAATAAGAACACTAGCACCTGTAAGATCTTGAGTAATCTGCTTTGTGAAATTCAATCTCGCCACTTGTATCATGAGAGAAGTGAAGTAGTTGGACTTCTTCCTAAAAGTTACATTTTTATTGAAAAGATGTATCTAGACGGGACAAAGGGTATAGTCCTTGTCCCTTTGAGCAGGTCAACCTCTTAAAGAGGCATCCTATCCATTCTCAAAGGAGAGTTTTGTACATACTTTGCAACAGACTTTATACTATAGCCCAAATCTTGTGCAGAAAGGGATTTTATTAATAAATATTCTAATTTATTATGGTTAGTAAATTTATGAAGTACATTCCCTTTTCTTCACTTAAAAATAATCAGAAGACAAGCAGCTATTTTGTAAATAGCTGAATTTATTGAACAAAGAGGGAAAAAAGAAAAAAGAAAAGAAGCCTTTACTTCTCTGGAAGTACTAATTATGTGCTGTGTATAAACTGATGCTGCATAGCTACTAGAAGTATTTTTTTCTAAAAGGTAAGAAAAAAAAAAAACTTCCTACATTTCAAAAGATAGATGGAATTTATTGCAAAAAATCTAGACTTCATTACACACACACACACAAAATAATTGATTGAAGTTTATATCTAGAGATAGAATACAGTCAAGCTATATAGGTCATAACTTAATTTCATGCTGAAAGCCCAGATAAGGCTGTAAGAGGGAAGGTTAGCTCATATGTTTTGTTTTCAAATTCTCTCAGTCAATTCTTAGATTAACTTTTTTCAATCTTATGATGACATCACATAAACCAGTGAGCCCTGCAGGGGAACAAGGTACCCCAGCATGAAACAAACAAACAGCATTTTGTCAAACTTCCAAAAGTGATGTATTATAATCATTTTTGAAAGCAAACAAAGTTAAATGATAATTAGAGACTTAAGTTGGTCATAGTGGCATGAGGCAGGCATAAAATATTTTGTGTAATGAGTGCTTTGAATTTAGGATAAATGTGAAAACTTAAGGCTGATTAATAGCTACTACATTCAAAGGCTTCTATTTCTTAGAGCCGTGAACCAGAATAGAATTGCAAACAGATCAATTAACAATGTTTTTATTTCCATTGCACTGAACCAAGCAGAGTAAGTGGACTGTACATCAACAAATATTATTTCCCAAAGAAATTGTGTTGCAAGAACTCAGTTGGGGACGCTTCATCAGCCAATACCCAGATGTCTTCCATCACAAAATTAGAGAGAGAAAAAAACCACTATTTGGTACCAAACAGAGAAATCAACATATAAGAGTGTGTTAGCCTTCATTTCCTAAAAGCAACTCCAGTTTTATAAAGCTCTGGCATGATTCTGGAATGGAGGGGGGCTGACAGTCGGACAGTTGGTCAAAGCCTCTGCTCTGTGAATTTTCCTTCCTTCCAAGTCATTTCTTATCATTTCATCTCCTTGAACAAAGTGGCTTCAGGAGGAATCCAGATTTTCCAACTTTCATAAGATAGTGTTAGAAATGGGATTCAGTCTTCATCCTAAGAGCACTTCATGAATATTTTCTGTCACCCATTTCCTTTCAGATCCTGCTATGGCCTTAGTGGAGTGTTTCCCATAGGCAGGATCAGAGGGTAAAAAGGATAGCTGTTTTTGCCTTTTTAATTTACCATTAATACAAGTAAAATAAGAGAAAGTGGGAGGAAAAAAAAAAAAAAAAACACCTCTGTTACAGGTACTATATTAGTCAGGGTTCTTCATAAAAGAAAATGTATTGTAAACAATTGACTCCCATGATTATAAAGGCTGCATGTCCCACAATCTACTATCTGTAGACTAGAGACCCAGGAAATCCTGTGGTGAAGTTCCAGTTCACACCCAAAGGCCTGACAATGAAGGGAGCCAGTGTTGTAAGGCCTAGTCTAAGGATGAAGACCTGAAAATTGGGAGAGGCTGCTGGTGAAAGTCTCATTCTAAATCGAAGAAGCAGTAGCACAATGGAAGCCTGAGCTCAAAGAAACAGCAAATTCACCTTTTTACCATATTGAGGCCCTTAATACATGGATTGAGGCCACACTGGTGACAGCCATCTTCCTTACTGAGTCTACTAATTCAAATGCTAGTCTCTTCTGGAAACACCCTCACAGGCACACCTAGAAATAACATTTTACCTGCCATCTGGGTCCCTTCTTTCAGTCAAGCTGGCACAAAAAGAACCATCACAGACGCAAAACAGTGTATCCTTTTAGAATCCGTGTCTGAAAGCATTGAACTGATTGCTTTTTCACTTATCCTTTCCTTTGTTCTGTTATTGTCATTATTCACATTTTGTGATTCAAAAAACATTTTTTTTTATTTGCTTTTTCTTCTTAAAAGATAAACACAATACTGTGACTAGGAGAAAAACAGAGCTGCTATTGTCATCCTGGATCATGTTGCTTTCCTTGAATGGTGCTTCCAGGAAATATGAAATTGGTTAGTATTATGATGTGTGTGTTGAAACATAATGGAACAATAATACCCCGAATGTCGAGAGACTGGCTTTGTAAAATGATTTTCCATGCATTTCATAAATAATTCTGGACATAATCACTTGACCTATAATGAGACCAATAGCAACCATGTTTACTGAGTTTGTGGGACTATCTGGGGGAAGTTATAAGGAAAATGAGGTTAGCTGTTTTGCAGAATTAAAAAAGGTTCTGACTGATGATCATACTGTATTTAGCAGGTGAGAAAACAAAGCCAACAAATCTTTAAGTAAATCCTTTATACTTTAAACATTTTATTTGGAACAGTGAAGAGTGTTGTAAGACGGACTAAGTGTCTACCATATGAAATTGCTTTTATGTGAAGAAATCATTTCATGGAACCAAACCAGTTACCAAATATTAAAGCATTCCCTGGCTTAAAAAAAACTAAGTCATACTAAGTTATATATGAGATTATTAAACAATTAAACTTTAAATATGAGCATAGTTTAACTGTGAGGTATTCTTTGCATGTTTATATGAACTTTCTATTTCTTTTTAGGCCAATTACGCTAAGAAAAGAATAGTAATCCCAAATGTTTATCTCATGTCACCTTTCAATTGATATTTAAAACTGCGTTCGTTTTCTTTCTAGTTTAATGGAAAAAACTATTCAACTTCCCAAATATCACAATATATAATTGAATGTAATTTAAAGGGTACCACCTGAGTCTCCTGAAATCCACATATAGTAAGTGGTCAAAGTGGTCATTTGATGAGACTGTAGATCGTTTACATTACCTTGAAAGTTCTTGATTATATTATTTAACTGCAGAATCCCTCTACCTGTAGTCCATCTTCTATAAATTTCCTGCTATTTTTAAAAAAGCAACCCTATGCTGAGGCAACGATTTTGATGAGTAATGAAAAAATGCTTACTATATTTGCCACTAATTTCTTCTTATATAAATAGAATATCTAAATCATAACATTTTAAGCTAAAACAGCACTTTTGAAAGTTCAAGTGTGCTTGATCTATAAAAGTAATTTGTGACTGCACAGTAGGCAAAACAAAGGTTACCAATCCATGGCCCAAATTATTAAATAGAAAAGACCAAGGTGGGCATAATTATTTTTACATTTCTGACAGATGCGATTTTTCATATGCTAACACTTAACTGAATGATGGGAAAGCTTAGGAGAAATGGAGTGTCATTGAATGTACAAGTATTTGTAGCAATTGCTTGCTGGGATTCAGGAATGAATTTTGATGCCCCACATACTGTTCTTTCTCCATGGAAAATCCAAGATGTAGTATATATCTGGAAAAGCTCCTTTCTTCTCCTTTTTACTTAAAATAATTCTGGTTATGTAGCTGAAGCTTAAATGGCTGTTAAAAATAAACAAAATCCCAGAAATGTGTGTTTCAACTATGAGAAGCTTATAGTTACCAGGTTACTTCTACCCCATGTCCTTCAGCTTAATTTCTATAACAGAAGAGGCTGGATTATATACTATTTAAGGTCCATCAAAATCAAAAACCCTATCGTTCTGTTACACAAAAGTCTTTCTTTTATATTGTTTCAGGTTCACTGAGGGTACAAAGAATTAGGTTACACTCTTTGCATAAAGCCCCTCTTACAATTGTGTCCTGCCCCCAAGAGGTGTGGTATTCACTGTAACTTCCACCCTTTTTCCCTATTCCCGCATTCCCCTGCCCCCCCCAACCTTGAATTGATTCAAGTTTTTCTTTTATGCGAGTGTATATTACATCGCCTACTGGCTTCATATTAGAATTGAGTAAATTGGAATAGACAAAAGTCTTGATGCAGTGATGAATGGAGGCAGATGTGGTAAAGAAATTATAATAAAATATTAACCAGGCAGAATGTACATAGGGGTTTACCTTATGTTTAGAAATTTTTATGAGAGGTTAATTGGCAGGATCTCACCTAATATGCCCCATGGGGGAAGGACTTACTGCAACCTGAGCTTTATCTCAGAAATGAAAACAATGTAACCTAAACATTTATACCCTCATATGAATCTGAAATTAAAAAAAAAATAATAATAACTGATCTTGGGCTTAACAACTGTGATTTAAAAAAAATTATGATGAAATGTTAGAAACTGTAGTTTTGATCAATATAGTAATATCTACAGTTACAGATTGATATATGAAAACTCATATATGTACCACATTATTTTGCATACACCGTGTGATTTGACATGCAATTAAATTATTTTCAGGTCTATTTTATTGATACAACTGACCCAAAAGAAAGGGCCTATCTAAAATCACCCAATTGGTGACAGGAGATTTATTTTAAACAGCCCCAAATTGTTGCAAAGTTTATATCCACATCCACTGTGCAAAGTAGTCATTCATACCATAGGTATTTATTAAACATGCACAGGGCACAATATGACAACACTTAGTTTTAAAGCATTTTACAAAGTAGCTTCAAATATGTTGCCTCACTCAATTAATAAAGCAAAACAGTGTGACGGGTCAAACAGGAAACATTTTGTGTATATTAACAATAAGGTCGCTCAAGCCAAAGAAACATAATTGGGTCACATAACAGAATTAATGAAACACAGGTCTGGACTCTGATCGTCTGTGTCTTTTTGGAAATGTGTAGATTATGCAAGAAAAAAAAATATAGATTTCACTTCTCAGCAATGAACAAATTGGTGAGATATGTTTGTTTTAAGAAGTAACTAGAAAATAAATTCAAAATGTTAGCAAACTTTATGCTGAGTATATAAAAATATATGTGCAGGAACGTACTATAAAAATTTTAAGTTAAGAGAAAATGTACGTTACTTTGAGATGACTGATCTTTGAGTTTTTGACATTTCTGTCAATTCTGAAAAGTTAATTAAAAAAAAACTTTATGCTTTATCAGTAATTTTCAAATTTTCCAGGAAATTTGGTAATGTATTATATTAACAATCCTTCAGTCATATAAAAAGTCAAATCTGGAGTAATTCACTTATAAATCTGAAAAGCCCCCGTTTTTGTAATTGCTAAGAATAGCTCCTTCTTAGCCTCATTGCTAATGGGCTCTTAGGATCATCTAATAAAAGTCCATATGGCCCATCACCATTATCTGAACCTCACAACCTGTTTTGGAGAGGAATATCTGTATAACAACTGTATTTGTACCAGCATAGCTTGAAAATTTTCAGGAATTTATAGGGACTTTGAATAATGTCAAGTTATAATAACAGAATACAGACAAAATGAAGAAAGTTTTCTCTTCAAATGCAGTAGCAAAATGCTGGTTGGGAATTAAAGGAAGTAAATTATTCAGTTTGACTTAATTTTCCTGTATTGATACAACCTCAAATTGTCAAAACGAAATTTTAATTAAATATATATATATATATATATTTTCCATTGTGCACTTTCTGGACAAAAACAAAAAATAAAAATAATTAAACTAATATGTTAAGAATGGCAAAATAAAGTTTTAAGGTCACTTTCCATCAGCTCATCTATTAAGATGTTATTATTGTTACTTTTTTTAAAAAATAGGATGAGTTAGATTTTCTTTGATGCCTGTCAATAATCCATTAGTCATTGGTCAAAACAGCAGAATATGTGATTATATTTCACAAATATGGCATAAAATGTGGATAATAATGCAAGTCATAGATGCATAATAGAAAATCTTACATAATTATAGATTATTCACACATGATGTTTAAATCTGAGTAAAAAGTTAGAACATGACACAATAAAAATTCCCTTGTAATTACAAGGCCCATTGAGGCTGTAAGAAGGCCCTTCCACATTTAAGGGAAGCAAACCTGTAAAAAACGACTGGAGATTTTCCTTTTCTCCTAATCTCTTCTCTATTCCACTGTAGAAGGTAGATTTTTTGGCACTTGAAAACATCCTAGGTAAAGGCATTAGTTTCCACATTTCTAATCACTTTAATTGAATGTGTAGTGTGTATACGGAACTGTAATTCTGTCCAGAGGTAGCTTGTCAAACAATGTTTTTATTGTAATTACCTGATTTGTTCAGCTTAAATCATATTTACTTTTGAAGGTCAGCTGTCCTGCTTAGACATGGTTAGTTAAAATAGAGAAAAATATATGACACCCACAGGCAGAAAGAGAGAAAAAAAGGGAAGGGAATAATTTGAAGACATTTGTCCATTAGGACAAAAAAAAAAAAAAAAAAAAAGTCACCTACAAATCATGGTAAATTGATGAATTGTGTTATTCTCTTTCACCTTAATATTTTTCTTCTCTTTCATACCATTAATAATATCATTTTGAAACTGATGCCAAGATGAAACTCTTAGCTAGGTTTCCTGTTGATAAAATTTCAAGATGTGATCACATCTCATGACTTGTGAACATATCATAAATAAGTATCTCTAAGTGATGTTAACTGATCAAAATAATAATCCTATAGATTTGTGGCATTTGGTGAAGTCATAGTATTAAAATTCCACTTCTCTGCCAAAGTTTAACCTGGAGCCAATGAAATGAATTTGAGTAGTTTTGCACAATAGATAGAGATATAATGGAGATTTGATTTTAAATAACTTTTCTAAGCGAGATCCATGAAAAAGAGAGGTGGATCCCACCTTTGCTACAAAGCAAATTTTAATGAAGGTCTAAGAACTTGCAGGAGGATCTGAAGACGTGTCTTATACAAGGCAACAAGATATCCCACAAAATAGAGGCCAAAAGTGGAAAAGAAATAATAAATGGCAAAGCAAAACGTGCCACCGTGTTGTTCAGTTTCTATTGCTTTACAGCAAATAATCTCCAAACCTAGTGGTTAAAAAAAACAGCCATCATTTTATTATTATATTTTATGTTTGGCTAGTTGATCAGGCTCAACTAGGTGATTCTCATCATTTCCTGTTATTTTTACTGACAACAGCTGGAGCTAAACCTACCTCAAAAGCTGTTTCACATACAAGTCTAGGACTTCAGCTGGGGCTGTAGGCCAGACCACCTATACAGAGGGATCCAAAAAAAGTATACATATTTTAAAAAGGGAAAAAATTGTAGTAAAATTGGAATATTCAAGTCACATTTAACTTCTGCAATTACAAGAGATACAAGGAATAATACACAAGTTACAAATGTCATTGGTATATACTAAGTAATACAAGTTTAATACAGATTTTCATTTCTTAAAATATGTATACAATTTTTGGCACCTTCTGTATATTGTACCTGCAGATAACTTAGACTAAGATTGCCACAGAAATCTAGCATTTTGCTCTATCCTTCTCAAAGAAGTTTCTACCCTTCTGGCACTGGTCCATGTTGCCACTGGGTCTGTGGGTACATCAGATTCTGAAGGTTGCATATCTGATCCATTTATCTCTCACATGTAACTGTGTTTACCATCTCAGTCGTTATTAGTAATCAAGTTTACTTGTGAAGTGCATGTACCCTGCATTTATTTACTTCTCAATATATTAAAAAACTCAGGAACTCCTTCAGAGACACTGCCACTTCAGAACCCTAACAGTATTAGATGCTAAATAAAGATTTTCTAGGGCCAATAATAACTGTTATGGTTCTATAGATGAGAGATGTTGGATTTTACTTCAATCAAATTAATTTAAAATTTCTTCATGAATAGAGAAAGAATACATGACAGGGCCTATTATCAGAAAATCAAATCTTAAACTAAAAACTGAAAAAAATTAGTAGCAATCAGGCAACCACTGATAAGACTTCAGGGCTGGCTGGATGGCAGCATTATTGATTTTAAAAACCTTTCGATAGGTTTACTTGATTGAAACTTGATACTTCACACCATCTAAATCTATCCAATTTGGGCATTTCGTTTTGGTATAATGTAACTGTGGTATGTTAGATGAGATGCCAGTCTGGAGCAGCATTGGCTGAACAAGTTGAAATAGGTGCTGAAGAATAGACGCCGTGTATTATTTCAATTCTTAGGCAAGTTGAGCTAGGACAGAATAAACTGAACTATGCTCAGATGTAATTGACAAACTACTTTTAATCATGAACTGTTGTTGAGTCAAGCCTGCAGTTCATTCCGTTTGTGTTACTATGGCAATGTAATATATAAAGCATGCCAAAAGGATGCAGATTTTTGCATTTATGTTTCATAAGACCAAATCTTTATGGGTGCGACTGAGAGAATGCTCAAAATCTTGGGCTTCTGTCTTTTAGTTGTCTTTTGTTCATATAGCAGATGTAAATAATTGAAATTAGTAAACATTTTAATTTAGTCTTTAACAATGACAAAAGAAAACCGCATGTGTGCCATATTATCAAAGGGAAAACACTGGACTTTTGATATGGGTGTAAGTATCTGAATCAGTCAAGACCCATTTAAGAAATGAAAAACGAGGCTCAGTGCCTTTAGCTCAGCAGCTAGGATGCCAACCACATACACTGGAGCTGGCGGGTTCTAATCTAGCCTGGGCCTGCCAAATAACAATGACAACTACAACCAAAAAATAGCCATGTGGCGAGCACCTGTAATCTCAGCTACTTGGGATGCTGAGGCAAGAGAATTGCTTAAGCCTAAGAGTTGGAGGTTGCTGTGGGCTGTGATGCCACGGCACTCTACCCAGGGTAACATAGTGAGATTCTGTGTCAAAACAAAACAAATAACAACAAAAAAAGACTTTATGTCTCCAACACAGGAAATTTAATGTAGAAATGATGAGATGGCTGAGCAGACAAAGAGGGAATAGTGAGTCAATCCAAGGACTGGATTGCAAGAAGCAACTGCCCTTTGGACAAGGAAAGGACACTCAAGGTTGTGGTCTGGACAGAACTCAGAAGTCAGAGCTTCATATTGGCAGCCTGATTAGAGGCTGTACAGCCTTAACTGGCACCATGAAGCAAAGGGTGGCCTGGTGGTAGATAGAGACACCGACAGACGCTGACACTGTCAGAGACATACCACAATGGAAGCAGGGCAAGAAACCCTGACTTCTTCCCTCCCCCTGTTCTCAAGTCTCCCACTATTACATTCTATTAGCTAAATATTTGGGGAGGGACCAATCAAGGGATCTGAAAATGTTCTTCCTAAGACAGAGACCAGAGAAAGAGGAAGACAGAGAATGCATGAGCGATCAAACAGAAAAATGACTCACTTAAGACACTCTTTACATCATTGTGCTAAAATTTATGTTTGCATAAATGTACTGATGTGTATGCAATTTCCCAAACTACACTGCCTCTTGCCTCTGTTCCCTCTCTGTCCCTGAAGTATACCTTTCTTCTACTCTCCTGGTGGGTAGCAACTTATCTTTTAAGATTTGCCACTCAGAGGTCTTTTCTCACACCCATTCTTATTCCTGCTGGAGTTAGATATGAATATATCCCTTTTGCCTCTATTGTACTTTCTGTAAATATCTACCATAAAATTTCATCATTATAATTAATATGTATTCTTCTTCTACTAAATGGTAAGCACAAGTGTTTATTTATTTTGTTTCAATAGCACCTGCCAGAGTGCCTTGTTTATAATTCTGTACATAGTGAGTATGTGATTAGACGGATGGTGATAGGGCCAAAGTAGATATAAATAAATACGTACTAATGTCCTGTCCAGTGTTTACACCCACTATTTAAATCTTTCACTCCCTGATGTTGAGATAAATTTTAACTACTTTATTTATTAATTGCAAGGGTGAAAAAATTTCTTTGTTCCTTGATAGACTCTTCATTAAGTTTTAATTTGATGATAAAAGATTATTTTGGAGCAAAGGAATCTTGAGGAACATACAGTCTAACTGAATCTTTTGATTGCTCAAGATTGAATACATTCAAGCCAATGTATAATTCTACATTAATCTGTACCTGGATTAATATATTTAACTGTATAACAGTGTCCTTTTTAGAAAACTACTATTCAATAAGCAAATCACAAGTTAGTAAAAAGTTTATAGACCTGCACTATGACATAAAATTGATTTTTTTCTCTGATTGGGAAAAAAAGTCAATTGAGCTATTTTCTGTTAAATTATATAGATAAGATAATATTGTTGATAAATATTTTATATTATGGTTTTTTTTTTATTGTGTCTTAATGAAATAACGCTGATTTAATAAATGAATTTGCTAATGATTGGGGGCTACTCTTTTAAAGAAAACAGAAGTCTACAATTGGATGGGTAAGAAGATTCTACAACAATTATTGATATTGTAATAGTAGCTTCAGGTTCATTTGTTTGACAGATGAAGAAAAGAAGCAAAGAAAGAGCTTAATTGTTATTCAGATTCTAGGATATTCTTATTATAATCAATACACATTTGAATTTGAATACACAGCTTGCTTACATGCTTTAAATTCAAAGAGTACTTCAATGACTTTAGTTCATTTTATGTTTCAACTTGACTGGGCCATGAGAACCCCAAACATTTGGTCAAACATTATTCCGTTTGTTGGTGAAAATGTTTTTGGATGAGATTAACATTTTAATCAGTGGACTGAGTAAAACAGGTTGCTCTTTCTAATGTGGCTGGGCCTCATCCAATCAACTGAAGATCTGAATAAAACAAAAAAGTTGGCACTTTCTGGAGTAAGAGGAATCTCCTTGTGCTTGAATGCTGTAGTTCAGCTAAAGACATGAATTGAAATATTAGCTGTTCTTGGAAATTGAGCCAGCAAGCTTTTGAAGTAGGATTTAGACACCGTTGGCTCTCCTGGTTCTTCAGCTTGCTAACTGCAGATCTTGGGACTTCATGGCCTCCATAATCATGTAAGCTAATTCCTTATAATATGTATCATTATGTACATATGTATGTATGTATGCATGTATCTATCTATCTATTATTATTTCTTGGGATAACCTTGCCTAATATACAAAAAATGGTTCTAGAGGAACAGAAGTTTACAAGTGTTTTCTGACTTGGTTTTGGGTTTTCTAAAATTGGCTCCTTAATTTAATTAAGTGTAAAGAGGCTATAACTCTATTTCTAGTAGTGAAGAGAGCACTAATAGTCCACGGAAATAGAAATACACAAAATATCTCTGTTGGATAGTCTTAGTCAACTACTTGAAGGAAACAAGGATCCTGATGACTGTGCAATGTAGTACTTTTAAGCACTTTTGGAAAACTTGCAAGTGTAATGACATTGGATTATCAAGCATATTGCCTCTTGATGAAGAAGACAAAGAGCTTAGGGATTCTAATTCTCAACTCAAGTGCCACATATGTGGCCTGAAAGCTTCTATGTATGACTTCAAAGAGACCCCAATGCCCTATAACTGAAGAAATGACATTGGTGAAAAGAAAATGTAGTCCCATCTTTTGACAGGCTGATTTCTAATAAAAGTTAGACTCTGAACACTAATAGGTATCTACTGTTAAAATGTAGGCATTAAGTGGAAAATATGGGATGGGATCTTGCAACCTGGAATGAATTCATCTTTGCTTATCCCATCACTACATTAAGAAGCTCACAACTTGTTTGGTCTTCCAGGATCAGAGCTGGAGAGTAATTTTGCCTCTGGATGAATTGGACCTTGTTATCATCCATATCTGATTTAGATGATATTTATATAAGATTTTAGAAGGTAGGCTTTAGAGTTGGGCTGGTGTAAGATGTTTAGGACTGTTGGGATGTAATGGATATATTTTGCATGCAAGAAGTACATGAGTTTGGGGGCTAAAGAAAAAATATTGTGGATGAATTTTGCCTCTCCCCTCAACACTCACAATTCACATATTGAAACCTGAAGCAACAATGTGGTAGAATTTGAATATGGGCCTTTTGGAGATAATTATGTTTAGATGAATTCTTTTTTTTTATTAATATTAAATCATAGCTGTGTACATCAATGAGATCATGGGGCACCATACACTGGTTTTCTAAACAGTTTGACACATTTTCATCACACTGGTTAACATAGCCTTCTAAGAAAATGCCAGGAAGGCTATGTTTAGATGAATTCTTAAGGGTAAGATCCTAATAATAAGACTAATACCTCACAATAATTATCCAGCAATTGATTCCAACTAAAATGTTAATTCTGAAATGATAAATAAATTATTCAAGACATGAATTGTAAAGAAGTTCAATGAGATCAAAAAGAAAGTTGAAAGTGAAAACAAAGAGGTATTGTCCATAGCCCAGTGGGTAGTTTGCTGGCCACATACAAGGAAGCTGGCAGGTTTAAACCGGCCTGGGTCAGCTAAAACAACAATGACATCTGCAACAAAAACTAGCCGAGCATTGTGTCAGGTGCCTGTAGTCCCAGCTACTTGGAAGGCTGTGGCAAGAGAATCACTTAAGCCCAAGAGTTTGAGATTTCTGTGAGCTGTGATGCCATGACACTCTACCCAGGGTGACATAGTGAGACTCTGTCTCAAAAAAAAAAAAAAAAAAAAGAATTAAATAAAGATATATAATTAAAAAAAAAAAATATAACAAC
>CAUYPK010157943.1:0-15981 GCA_963574355.1 Loris lydekkerianus
TTGGACATACAGATGATGATGATGAGGAATCCAGTTTTGAAGGATTTTAACCTTTGTGATTTAGCTTGATTACCTGTTAAGCTAAGCGCACTGAATCAAATAACCTGTATGACCCGAGTATAAGCCGAGTTCGGGTTTTTCCGCACAAAAACTCGGCTTATACTCGAGTATATACAGTAGGTCAAGTGAAGGAGGCAGTCAGCTATGGAGGTTCCACGGTGTCACCCGGGCATGTGCTATCTGACTGTGGAGGTTCCGCCGTGTCACCCGGGCGTGTGCTATTTGACCGTGGAGGTTCCGCCGTGTCACCCGGCGTGTGCTATCTGACTGTGGAGGTTCTGCGGTGTGACCCGGGCATGTGCTATTTGACTGTGGAGGTTCCACTCTGTTACCCAGGCATGTGCTATCTGACTTTATAAAAAATGAGATATTACTGAACATTGGGTATATAACTATGTCATTGCTTAACATATATAGGCACCGTCTTTTCTAATCTAAGTCATGATTATTAATGGGTGAATGGTGTTACTTTATGCTAATAGTTCCTGATTTATTTAGCCCATCCCCCATATTTTTGGCCTATAGGTAGTTTACAGTTTCTCAGTGTTATATTAAAATCCTGTCTATATTATAAATCTCATATTAATAATGTTCTAGAAGGGAAATGGCTGAGTCAAAGGGTCTATATCTTTTTCAAGGCTGTTTGCTACTTAGTATGAGATTGTCCGCTGTAATTTTTATAGTGCTTAGGCTCCAATCAGCCAGGTATGAAAATATCCATTTCCCTTGACTCTTGTCATCAATAGCTTGTGTTTTCTGTAAAAATTTGTGTGAGTCACCTAGGTTAAGAAGAATGGAGTTGCAGCCTTCCACTCTGCACAGCCTTGGCCGCATGTTCATCGGCTGCTGGTGCTGCTCCTTTGATGAATCCCGTCCTGATGGCTATTTCTCTTGTCTCTGTGAGGAATCTGGGCCCAGCCAGAGAGGCCGCTTATTGCAGCTCAAACCCACGTCTCTGCCTCTGCACCAGAGCTTGTCAGTTTCTTCCATCTGGAATCTTCTCTCTCTCCCTCCTCACATACCCGCCCACACCTGCCCAAGTTTCTACCTGGACCTCTCTCCCCAGCCTGGGAGGCTACTCCATGTGGGCCCTTGTGGGGACAGTGCACTTCCTGGGGCAGCCGCTCCTGGCAGTTTTCACTTTCTACCTGGTTAGCCTGATTAACTCAGCTCACCTGAGAAAGCGTGCGGGCATAGGAAAGGCACGGCTCTGAGTGAGTCAGAGAGACCTGGGCCGTGTCTGTGCTCCACCCATCTGGCTGCACACTTTGAGCAGCCTCTTGCAGGCCATCTTCTTGTTGACTATGTAAGAAATAGTCAGTCCTGCCTCGCAGGATGCTGTGAACAGTAACAGTGAACCTGCTGATGCATGTGAAGTGCCCGTAGCCAAGTGGTGACTGACACTTGCTGCAGGATCCCTGTCAGCATCCTCAGCGGGTGTGGTGGTGGGCACAGGGTGCAGGGTTCCCGTCAGCATCCTCAGCGGTGTGATGGTGCACACACCACACCTTAAGAGGATCTCAGTAGGGAGCCTCTTGGAGGCAGAATGCTCAGCTGTGAACCCCCCCACCACCACCACCATGGGTACCCTCTGTGGTAGGATCTTAATGATAAACACCATGTGCTGAGGGCCCATCGCAGATGTGCTTGCTGAGTATCTACTGAGTCCCCCAATCAGGCCTGTCATGGTTAATAACTCAGGTCCTGGGGCCCCCAGGTCCTGCCGGTGGTAAGAGCCCTGTTTGAAACATGTGTCTGGTTCCAGAGCCCCTGGTCTGAAAGTTAGGGAAGGACTTAGACAGAGCCACAGTTTACATTTGGAGAGCAAGTTGTGGCACTGTAGCAGTGGCCTGAAGGGGAGGCTGGGCAGGGCTGCCACACTCACTGTGGGGACCAGAGGAGGGGAGGGGGGAGACTGGGCCTAGCTGAGGGCATTTCTAAAGTTGAGGGGCCACAGGGACATGGAGCCAGCTGTGGACGACCACTCCCAGTACAGTGGAGGAGGGGACTTGTATGCCCCTCCTTTCACAGATGGCTGGCAGAATGGAAGGGGAGGCCGGAGCTGCCAGCCTCCTCTCTTTTTCCCTCTCTCTTCCTTGTGTTGGGGGCCAAAAGGTCTAGGAAGTTTCCCTGAGGCCTTGCTGTTGGATGCGTGCCTGTGAAGATTACTCAGTGATCATTTTAGGGCCTGTGACCCTTTAGGGGAATGAACCTTCAGGGCTACGACTGTACCCTGCTGTTCAGATGCTGGGGGAGCCTGGCTAAGCAGGTCCCCAGCTCCTACCCCAGCAAAGGTGCTGGCCGTGGGGCTGCACAGATTGGGGGAGCCAAACTCAGTGTG
This sequence comes from Loris lydekkerianus, assembly GCA_963574355.1. NCBI lineage: Eukaryota > Metazoa > Chordata > Mammalia > Primates > Lorisidae > Loris > Loris lydekkerianus. Next base: position 2,402 of record CAUYPK010157943.1, read on the forward strand.
GCAGAGGCACTCTCTCAGGGTGTAAATCAGCAGACTGGTGTGGGCTTTCAGTTTCCAGAGCACGTGACCTATGCATGCCCTGCTGCCGTCCTTCTTCCGTCCCCCAGACACTCACACCATCCCCAGTGCCTGCCCTTTGCCATGGGTCATAAAAACTACTGCCGTCTCTCCCACCAGCCACTTGACATAGGTCTGACCCAGAGCAGAACAAGAGCCCTCTCTAACTTCCTTTTTCTAAACTGTTCTTCCTCCAACCCGAGTCAAACCTGTCCTTTAAGACAGTGGCTGATAACCCTGTGAGGCCTCAGAGCATTTTGAGAATCAAATGAAAGCTTCCAAGTACCAGTGCAGGAAAATGTCTACACAGTGGACCAGGGTGTCCGTGAGAGGACCAGCCTCTGGAGATGGGACGAGTGTCCAGAGTGTACACCCACACGTCCACACAGTGGTCCTCACCAGGGCATCTGGGGAAGGACCAGCCTCTGGAGATGGGACGAGTGTCCAGAGTGTATACCCCCACGTCCACACTGTGTCCTCACCAGGGCGTCCATGGGAGGACCAGCCTCTGAAGATGGGACGAGTGTCCAGAGTGTATACCCCCACGTCCACACTGTGTCCTCACCAGGGCGTCCATGGGAGGACCAGCCTCTGGAGGTGGGCGAGTGCCAGGAGACCCGTCCTGTGGTCCTAGTGGCTTTGGCCTGGCCTCCCCTCTGTCCTGCTCCCAGAGCTTGGCACTTACCAGGACCTACTAGAGGCTCCCAGCACACAATGGCCAGGACAGCAAATGACCCAGCTTGGGGAGAGAGCATGGGGAAGTGGTATGACCACGATTCCACCCTCAGGCAGCTCCTGGGAAACCCCTAGGCCAACCCAAACAGGTGCTCAGTGAATCCTCGAGAGGGAACCAAGCTTGACTGGCAGAGACTGGCTGAGAGACCACAGAGCATCTCCTATTAGAACAAATGGATATTACGTTGCCTGCTAACCCACTATGTGCTGGATACTGCAGATGGTGCAGAGAGGGGCAGAATCCCCAGAGGAGCGCAATCTCCTGTGCGGGCTATCTTCACTTAGTGCTGATATGTCTGAGAGATTTGACCCATGTGGCCATGGGTAGGGAGTGGTGCTCAGTTGTGGTCCCATGGCCTTCAGCCAGCTGCCTGGCTGACCCCAGTCCTCCTGTCTCTGCATGCCTACCACATCCACACGGAGGACAAGGACTCCTGTGCCTTAGGATCCAAGGGCATTAACTATGGAACCTGGTGCGTCCTTGCGAGCACAGGCATGCTCTGGCGAGTAAGCTAAGGCCGCAGTGGGACAAACCACCAGAGGAGGAGCCAGCTCAGACAAATCTCTCCTAACTTAGTGCTAGTGGGGGTCTTCCCACTCTAGGTGAGAATGAGTGGCAAGGCCTGCACTTTGAGCACAGATGCAACGTGGATGATGGTCTATCATTTCTGGGACCATGCTTTACCATGACTCAGTAAAGATGTTTCAACAAGGATTTATGTGGTTTCCTAGATAAATCCATGGATCTTCCTCATTCTTTCTGAAGGCTCAGCCTTGTGTGGTCGTGATGAAAGATCACGGGCTTTATGTTAGGCAGAGCCACATTTTACCCCAGCGCTACTTTATGGCTTTGATCGGATTGGCTCACCCTCTCCAAGCCTGGGTCTTTTTCCTCTATAAAGCCCACCTCATAGAGTTATGAGGAAGACAAAGGTGAGTTGCTTGAAAAATGCCTATTGCTATATCTAGGACCCAGTTGATTCTAAATTGAGGCCCAAGGGAAGAATTACTGTGTTCAGCCACAGAATAAAGAAAGGTTCTGCCCATCCCATGACTGAGACCTGCTCCCCACATTCAGGAGGCTGGGGAAGTGAGGGCCCTTCCCATCTGGAGCTACAACCTCAGTGCTCACATCCTGGGGTTGCACAGGAGCTGCCTGGGCTGCTACTCCTCCTCTGTCCCCAGGCTGCTGCAGGGCTGGAGTCCAGAGTGAGCTGCTCAGAGGCTGAAGTTCCCATGGCTCAGGGGCTTTCTGAACTCTGCTCCCCTTGCCCACCTTGGCTGTCTGTTTCCTAAGTACAGGCACACTGTGGGGAGACATGGTAGTAGAGAGGACTGAATCATGGGCATGTGCCACACAGTGACATTTCATCCAACAATGGACCACATGTACAACCGTGGACCCAGGCGGCACAGCACCGTTTTTCCACACCGTTCACCTGCCTAGCATTGCCTAGTGCCGCAGCCTCCCCACGGTAACATGTGTGCAGGCTTGCAGCCTGGGAACAGTAGGCTGCCCAGCTGGGCTGTGAGAACACTCTGTGATGTCTGCACAAGGACTGAGTCACCTGATGTGTTTCTCAGACCATAGCCAAATCCTTCAACAAGGTGACTGTATTTAAGAGAGCAAACTGTTATAAAGCGTACTGATTTGCATGCTGGCTCTTAACACACCAATTACAAGCGATCCTTCTTGGTCCTCTGAAGCAGCACCCCAGCAGTCTTCTCTGCACACAAGCAGTGCTGTGGAGGGTCCTCGCTCAGACTGACTGGCTTGCAGCAGGCCCATTTGGAGTGCAGGACTAGATTGTCCACAGGGATGGACCAGGGCCCAGGCAGGAGTATCCTTGGTCTTGGGAGCCAAGGTAGGGCTATGATATAAGGCCAGTGATCCCCAACCTTTTTGGCACCATGGATCCGTATTTTGGAAGATAATTTTTTCATGGACCAAAGGGAGGATGGTTTTGACATGAATCTGCAAGCAATTGATGTGTTATGCGCTCTGTGCAGTCAAACCTCTCTGTTAACGATAACCTATATTTGCAGCTGCTCCCCGGCTCTAGCATCACCTCCACAGATCATGAGGCCTCAGATTCTCATAAGAAGCACACGAGCCAGATCCTTCGCATGCACAGTTGGCAGTAGGGTCTGTGCTCCTAGGAGCATCTAATGTCACTGTTGATGTGGCAGGGCAGAGCCCAGGAGGTGATATAAGCAATGGAGAATGGCTGTAAATACAGATGAGGCTCCGCCTGGTCACCTGCCAGTCGCCTCTTGCTGTAGGGCCTGGTTACTGACTGGCCACTGACTGATACTAATGTGGCAGGTGGATCCACACCTGTGCTCTTGCCCTGATGCCCAGCCCTTACCAATGACTCTCCCAGGTCAGGAGCCTCATCCCCACCCAGGTTGCTGCCCAGTGATCTGAAATTGCTTTCTGTTGAGGAAGCAAGCAACATGGCAGGCAATCATTTCCAAGTGGCTTTCAAAAATTCTATTTCTCTCCTGGCATCAGTGTTGTTGGCAGAGAGGTGTGTGCCACTCTGCATTGGATGATAAGAGGCTGACCAGCCAAACAGGAAGGGGCAGGGCTTGTGCGAGGTGCCCCAAGGCTCCCTGTCCTCCAAGGACCACAAGTCTCAGCATTTATTCCTTCATATGCATTCACTGAGCTGAAAATCACATCCTCTGTGCCTCCTCCAAAGACCAGTGTGCCACAGCCCCTTGTCCTCTCTGTACCTCCTCAGGGCCCTCAATCCCTGCTTATCCCTACCACGTGCCCTCACTGCCCTGCTTGTACCCCCAGTGGGAACCATGAGGGCAGGGCTGGAGACCAGATACCTCCATGACCACTGGACTTGAAGTCAGAGCCGTGAGCCAGCGCCTGCTATTTGGAATCAATTCCTTGCCTTGGGGGCACCAAGAATGTTAATCTATTTCCAAAAGAAACCTACTTATGGCTGATTGTATAATATCTTCCACTACCACATAACTTTTTGCAGCACTGTCTTGCCACACACACACACCCCCGCCACCTCCCTATGAAGAAGTAGACTCTATTTCTCTGCCCCCTTGAGTCTAGGGAGGCCCTGTGACTTCGCTGACCCACTGAAGGTGGTGGAAGGGAGAGTGTGCCTTTAACTGATCTAACAGCTTTTATTTCCTGCCTCTTGCAAGTCAGCTGCCATATAAGAAGCATGATGACCCTGCCACCACCCTGCTGTGAGAAGCCCAAGTCCTGTGGAGCGGCCTTGAAAAGTGAGGCATCCTCCAGGGAAGGAGGGGGAAAGGCAGGTAGGCTAAAGAGCACCAAGACAGATGTGGAGAAGCCGCCTTGCCAGTGGGTCCCCTAGTGTCACTTGCCCAGTTGATGCTGTGTGGATCAGAGATGAACCACCCAGCTGAACCCTTCTTCAACTCCTGAGCTGTTACACAAAATTATGAGCAAATGATAATGGCTGTTTTAAGCATTATGTTTTGGGGAGTTTGCTGTGCTCCAGTGGATAAATGGAGCTCTCCCTGCTCTGAAGTATTCTCATCCGCCTCTCCAGGGGTGGTGGGATGCCTGCTTTACTTTTCATAGAGGCCTATTGTATCAGTGTCCTGAGGCTGCCATGACAAAGTATCACAAATCTAGCAGTTTAAACAATGGGTATTTATTGTTTCACAGTTCTGGAGGCTGCAAGTCCAAGATCAAGGTCGGGCAAGGTTGGTGCCTTTGGAAGGCTGTAAGAGAGAATCTGCTCCACCCCTCTTCTAGCTTGTGGTAGAGAGATAGCTGGTACATAGAGGCCCAAATTAATGTATGCAGCTGTTCAGTCAGTTAAGAAACAAGTTCATGTGACTGAGAGACAACAGAGTGCCAGGAAAGACCTCTCTGAGGGGAAATCCTGAGCTGGGAGCAAAATAGGGAGGGATCCGGCCATGTGAAGATCTGAGTACAGTAATGCATGCGGGCAGAGGGTTGAGAAAGCACATGCAAAGGCCCTGAGGTAGGGACAAACTCAGTGCATTTGAGGAACAAAGGAAGCCCCATGATAAAGGGGGAAAAGAGATGGCTCCAGGAGCCAAGGGATAGAAAGTCTTGTGGAGGCTGCGAGGCAGAGTGGATTTTATTCTAAGAAAATTGGAAAGCCGCCCAAGGTTTTTAAGCAGAGAAGTCACACAATGTGACTTGCACTGCTCTGTGCACAGGAACAGCAGCTGGGAGGCCAGGTAGATGGTGGCTGCTGCTGCATGCCCTGGAGTGGATGGAGGAGACGAGGCGAGGGCAGGCATCGAGCCTGACCCTTCGGACATGGAGCCTTTCTTAAGATAGAGAGGTGAGGTGGGCTCAGGGTGAGGAGGAACTTGGTGCTCTGGAGCCAGTGACAAGTTCACAGCCTTATGGAGATGGCAGCTGTGTGGCATCCTTGTGATGGCACAAGGACCTAGTGGGGCTCAAAAAGTGATTATACAGCCAAGAGGGCAGGTCAGGCTGGCCAGAGAGGGCAGGCCCTGAGCTGAGCACAACAGGTGAGGGGGGGAGTGATGGCCAGCTGGCCAGGGCACCAGCACAGGTGTGGGGCTGCCAACCTGGCCCCTTGACTTTCTCTGAGCCTCAGCATTCTCATCTGCAAGCAGGCAGCATTTGTGCCCTCCCCGCAGTGTTGTGAGAAGGTGCACAGTCTCCACTGCAGCCCAGCACACCTGGAAGCCAGCAAGGGCAGCTTCTGTGTCCCTCGTCAAAGTGACGTAACACTAGGAATAGCTTCAGGGAGGTCTGGGGAGACCTCAGAATCACCAGAGAACTCCTCAGCCTCATCACGCTGCTGAGCGACCTTCTTGGGCAAATCACCCAGGGCCTTTTGACTTCCACTTTTCCCCAAGAACCAGGGTTCACTAATTTTCTTTTTTTTTTTTAATTTCTATTAAATCATAACTGTGTATGTTAATGCACTAATTTTCAGGTCATTTCTTCAGTCTCTGCCAAGCAAGCCAGGAAGCATGCTGTGTTCTCATCCCTGGGCTCTGTCTGACCCTTCTGCCAGAGAGTGGGATGTATTTGCCGGGTGTTCCTTGTGCTGTTTAAGGTTTAAGGGCCCAGGCTTGGTGTTTGCCTCAAGGCTCTGATTTCTGAGGGCTGAAACTGTGGTCATCATATTTGTGTTCACAGACCCCTGGACTTTGCCACGGGAACTATCTTCAGGAAGCACCTTAGGGCCAGCCCTGTTCTGCCTTGTTCACATGGGACCCACACGTTATGGCAGCAAGGTAGCAGGGTCAGGCTCCATCAGTCAGCACGGCTATCTCAGCTGCTATGTGCTGTGCTCTGCACTACGGACAGGCCATGCCCTGAGAAATGCACAGTCCACATGGCATACAGGATCCCCAAGGAGGACAGCCTGAGGCAGGTGCAGGATCAGAGTGTGCAGGAGAGGGAAGGGGTTGTACAGGCCTGACCGGAGCCATAGGGCAGAAGCGGAGAGGAGAAGAGAAAGGGGCATCCTCAGGGTCAGGAGAGGGGATCCCATGCCCCAGAAACAGGAGGCACAGGGGCCTGGAAGGGTACCCACACTCTGCTTGGCGACTGCCGTCCTGCACCCAGCTCTGGCAAGAGCTCCTGGGCTGCCCATTGGTGCGCACAGTGGAACTGTGGGGCTGCAGAGACTGCAGTGGGCTCTGGGGCTCAGAATGTGGGACAGGTGCTCCGGACCCCCAGATGGTGTAGGCTGGCTCAGGGTTTAAACCCAGGCCCGTGGTCCCCATAGTGCCTGGTCTGAGCCTCTGCTGTCCAGCTAGCTGCCAGATAGGGGTGGTAGAGAGGGCACCATTTTAGCTGGAGTGATTAGCCAGGCCTGAGGGGACCGGGGCTGGCTGGGACAGAGTGTGAGTGACCTCTGGTTTCTCTCTGGCTGACTATGGGTGCCAGTGCCACTGAGTCAAAGATACCTAGGGTGGCTGGTACCGTATGACCCCAAGAGTGGCATGGGGGTGACGTGCCCATTGTCTGTCCAGTATTAGCCAGACAGGACCCTGTTTACCCTCCTCTCTGAGGAGCCCAGCAGGAGGAAACCAGGACCTGGGCCTGCATTTTCTGGGCCTCTTGAAGGACCTTGGAGCCCTAATTAAACATTGGGGTGGTGAGGTGCATGCCTCTTCCCTTGGCTCGCTGAGGCGGGCTGGACTAGAGAGGCTAAGCAGCCCGGGCAGCACATGTTCCCTGAGCACCACTGTGGGCCATGCCTCCCTGGGCTGACGGGAGGGGCAGGAGAGGAATCTGAGGGGTTCAGGCAGGCCTAGGGTTGCCGGCACCCCTCACCCAGCTTTCCCCATCTCTACGGAGTGGTGGGGTAGGTATGAGGATGTGACCACTGAGCCCCAGGGGACAGCCACAAGTACCTCATTCCTACCCACAATTCACCCCTCTTGCATCTCGTGAGTGTTTTTTGTCTTTTATTTTTTATTTCAGTTAATGACAAGCCAGTTGACAAATATCTGGTAAGATGAGCCTCAGTCTTTACTTAAAAGTTTAACTCTGGTTGGTTGGGGTGGGAGTTGGATTTCACAGCTGTGCCAAGATTGCTTCTACTAAGGTTCCTCTACCCAGGAATAAGAAGCTGGCAGCCTTTACCCTGCACCTTAAACACGGGGCCTGAGGGTAGGAAGCAGACCTGCTGTTTAACAGGTATAGACCTACAATTCACCACCCAAAGGTGGAGAATGTTGTGAGTGGGCAGAGATCTGATCTGTTGCTGATTCATTCACACCAGATCAGGGAGGCCCCTGGGGGATGGGGTGGGGCATGGGTGGGGTGCTGAGGGCCGAGAAGGTCCTGTGTCCTGGCTGAAGCCTGGAGGAGCTCAGGGACCGTGCAGAGATGATGGGGAAGGACAACAGTCACTCAGACTTGGAGCTTCCTGCTCAGGGAGAGATGTTGCCCACAGGGGTATGGGAAGGTGCAGACAGGAGCCCCTGGTGCTGCTCAGACCAATCCGGGAGAGCTTCATGGAGGAGCAGGCAAGGACATGGGTGCTGAAGGGCCAGGAGGAAACCATTGCAGCCAGGGTCCTCTGAGGACATATCAGGAGCTTTTGTTAAAGAAAATATTATTCAGCACACTTATTCAAGAACAGTACAGAAGACTTGATTCAAGGCAGGCTGGTGACATAGGCATAGGGATCACTGCAATGGGGTTCTGCAGTGGGCGGTGGAGATTGGGCTCAATTCTGAGTACAGGGAAAGTGGGAGTTTATAGGCAAGGAGCTGCAGAAGCATGAGTGGATGGAAAATTACTAAGAGGCAGCCTTGGGAGATGGGGGATCCTGAGCCAGGCCAGGGAGGTTAGACAGCCCTTTGGCTGGTGGAGAGTGAGGAGCCCGTCAGATGTCAAGGGTGATCAGATACAGAGGCTGGATAAACTGACTTAGCAGGATTCTTGTGCAGATTAGACAATGCAGAGACGGCACGGCCATGTCAAGAAGGTGCTCAGGGGAGCCGGCAGAGAGTCTGGTTAAGGAGAAAATCTTGCTCCCTTTGCTAAGGAGCTGGAGGTCCTTTGGGTTTTGCTCTCTGCCTGCCCTGAGACGGGACACTGGCAGCCAGGGGACAAGAGTGCACCTAGGCCCCCACATGTCTTCCTGCCACCACCATCCCTTCCCTGCTCTGCACTCTCTGCATCTGGTAATACAAGGACGGGAGTGAAGGGTCCACATCCAAGTCACACAGGCGTGGCCTTCCTGTTTCACAAGCCCTACTGAAGGTGGAGATATGACCCATATGCAGCACACCGCACAAATGCACACACTTCATCTTTAGAGACTAGAGGTCAGCTGTGCAGTGGGGTGGTCCAGAGGCAGGGCTGGGATTGGAGCCCAGTTACCCCCACAATGATGGCTGGGTGGGCACTGGCCTGCCAGTTTGTTCTGGTGACAGTGGTGATGCTGCGTGGCTGCAGGGGGGAGCAGTCTTGCCTCCACATCTGTAGGACTGACTGGAGAAGGGAAGGAGCGGGTGACTGGCCTCCTGGAAGCATTTGAGCAGCAGCTGGATGCAGAATTTGTTCCTCCCTTGGGAGCCCAGCGCCCAAGTCTGCTTGCAGTTGGTATCTCCCAGCAGAGGCTGCCTTTCAGAAACCTCCTCGGCTTCTGTTCAGAACAGCCACTCATCTGTCTCAGCCTTGGTTAAAAAATTGCCAAGCTCCTTCACTCCCTGCTCCTCTGCAGGAGATGATCAACATAGCCCAAGATCAGGAAGCAAAGTCTGTTTTCCCTGTATCTTTGGGGACCTTTGAATTCTGTGCTTTCCTGAGGTCCTGGCATTCTGGCCTTGCCAGTGTGACATAGCCCAGAACTCACCTACGTTCCTGCCCCTGCCTCCCCGGTGTGGCCAAGGTGCTTCTTCCTCTTACCTTCACTTTCCTTGTGAAGACAGCACCCAGTGACAGAGGACTGTGGCCAGGATTCCAGGGGACAGTATATACAAGATGCCCAGTACAGGGCCAGGAAGATGATAAACTCAGTAAATGGCAGCCTCCTGCCCCCATTTTTGCCTCCGTTCCCCAGGGGATAACCTGCTGCTAAGTTTTAAACAACCACCTACATTCAAACTCCAGGGCCACTACTGTGCAGCCTGGGCAAGTTATTGACTTCTCTGAATCTCAGTTTCCTCATCCGTGCAATGGGGCAGTAATAGTCCCTAATTCAGGGAATGTGGGGGAATTAGAACAGAGCCCATGGTCTGTGCAAGCTCTGGACAAACGTGAGCTGCCGTCATTAGCAGAAATGCCACCCCTGTTCATTTTGTGTCAGACCAGAAAGAGAACAGAGGCCTCAGCTCACACGGGCAGCGTCTTGGTTCAGTACTGGGGAATCCACGGCTGCTCCTGCCCTTCCAGGATGGTCTCCGTGTGACTTCTTGGTGCTTGCACAGGAACCACTTCAGGAGTGGTAGCAACACACACTCTGCCTCAGAAACTCAACTCGGACTTACCAACTGTGACTTTGAGCAATTTCCGTAACTCTATCCCTTGGCTAATTTCTGTCATAATTCAGTTTTTCTACCTCTCCGGCCTCCTTCCCTGTCACTACCTCCCTACACTGAAAGCTTGGGAGGCACCAGGCTCCATGTTCCACCCCCATCTCCATCACCCTCTGGCACAAGTTCCGCTTGCCTCCACCTTGCCATGCAAAGGTCCCCTTGCCTTGGGTCTCCACGCCCTCCACGAGGCCTGCAACCAGTAGGTGGTCTGCGGGCCTGGACTCCCCATCCTCGTCTCCACCTGTTTTTGTGGTCACAGGCAAGAGAATTGTCACACTGCTCCTTGCCTCCCTCCCTTTTAGCCAAGGATGTTCCCGGTCTCGTCATAACACACCCAGAGCTAGGACAAGACCAGGATGTTGATGGACTCAACTGTGCACCAAGCTCAGTCTTTGTTTCTTTTCCCATCTGTGATGGGCAGGAGGAAGCTGCATGACCAATTAGGAGAGCTGATGCCCAGTGTGGGTCCCCTCCCAGTGATGCAGCCCCCACATCGACCCAGCTTTCTCCACCCTACGCAGACCCTGGAATTCGCTTTGTCCCCAGCTGGCAAGTCTAGCCATGGGCACCTCTGGCCATTCCCATGCATGAGGGGCAGGTGCTGGCATCCCAGACCCCAGCACCTGGCCTCCTCCGTGTCATAGGGCTCCCTTCCAAGTACAAGAGGACAAAGATTAATTTGTTTTTAATTCATCTTCTAATTGCGCTCTTCTATCAAGGAGGCTGCCATAGGGCCCAGGCACCATCCCTGGGACCATGTTTGTTTAAAATAAAAAATGAGGCCAGTCCAGCAGGGCCACAGTTTTAATCACTGGAAAAATCCTTCTGGCATAGCACATGTTGCTTCCTCACACACGTCTTGCTGGTGGATGCCGGGCAGGAGGTGGCCCTGCTCAGGTTCAGGCATTTCCCTGAGACAGGAAGGAGAGTCAGCTGCAGCGTGAAGTGTGCACCTACCAAGGGTACAGAGGGTGGTGGCCCAGAGAAGCATGAGCACATCTCTGTGCTCGGGCGCATTGGCCCTGAGACACTGATGTGTGTCTGGCTAGGGCCTCAGGGATGGATGATGGCTGGGGCCAGGCCGGAGGAGGATGCTGCCCAGCACTGGCAGGTGGCCGCCCCATGCCCTCTTTCATGGCCGACCCAGTGAGCCCAGCACCTTCCTCTAATGCCCCAAACCATCTGGCCAATGAGGTCCCTTGGCCATCTCCTCCAGTATCTGCCCTATATATTCCTGGAGTCACTGACTCAGTGAGCACAGATTAGCTGAGGACACAGGTCTTGTCCCAGCACTGAGACGGCAGCAAGAAGTGGGTGGACACTGGCTTGGAGGTCATGGTTTCCCAAGTTGTGGTAACCATGAAGCTGGTTGAGGACTGTCTTATCACCTCCTGTCCTATTGGCCCCAGACAGCCAAGACAGATGGCCCTAGCTGGTCTTTCCCAGGATGCCCAGCAGGGACAGCTCCTGTGCCACCATTCTCCTGTGGCCTGCCTCACCTCATCAGCACCACACCACGTGTTCTTAGTTCTTCACCCCAATTTGGCAGGTGAGGGAAGGGAAACTCAGCTTCTTAGTGTGGAGCCAAGATTTAAGTCCCTCCAAACGGACATCGGACCCTGGTCTTGTAGCAGCGGGAGACCTTTCTCAGCTGGGTAAAGGAGGGCTATTCAGCTTGTTGGGAGTTCCGAGAAAACGTTGGCAGGCAGTGCACCTGGGTCCACACTGTGGGAGAGAAAGGAGGAAGTGGCCATGCAGGGGGAGAGCTGGGCAGGCAGATACATGAGGCCTCCAGCCCATCCATGGGACCAGGGATGGGTTCTTGCTGTTATTCCAAGTTGGAAATCAGTTGCTGGATGTGGCCCACCCTGGGGAGGGGCTGTGACCTTGTTCAAGACAGTGTTCCTGACTAAGGCAGTCTTTGGAGGAGGCTGTCTGCATGGAGCACCCCTTATGCCTGTGGACTCAGGCCCCGGCTCCTGAGGAGCACCACGCAGTGGCCACTGCTGTCTCTGCAGACCTCTGCATGCCTTAGGCAGATGTGGGCAGCCACAGTTTATGCCAACCAACCAACCCTTGGTGGCATTTGCTGTCAATTAGGCAACTGAGACCAGGCAGTCAAAGGTGAAAGGTCTTCCGGGGTCACTGGTTTGATTACTTCATTTCACAGAGGAGGAAACCAAGGTCCAGAGAGCACCAGGCTCCTCAGAGGCTTAAGACAAGGGTAGGAGGAATAGCAGGCCAGGTGACCTCAGCTGTCCCGGGCTGATGGCTGCTGCCCACCGCAGGTCCAACTGTCCCTGTAGAGCCAGCACAAGCTCAGAACACCCCAGACGGTCTCTCTTCTTGCACTTCTCAGTTCAAGGTTCAGACTGTCTGAGATGAAGTCAGTGTGACTCAGCGAATATTTGTTGAATACCTGCTGTGAGCCAAGAAGCAGAATTGGGACACACTAACCACCATGACTGTGCTCCCACCAAGCGAGCAGAGGCATCCATCCCATTGCCATGACACTGGCTGAGGAAGAGAGATGGCACCGTCCAGCACGGGCATGTGCTGAGGGCCAGAGCACTGTGTGTTGGGGCCCTTCCAAGTGAGTGGATCATAGTGGCAGACTCAGGCTTTGTGGGAACCATTTGACTTAGAAAACCAAGTACAGGCACAGCTGGGGCCCAGGAGGCATAGAGAGAAGATTGGCAGTGACAGCTTCAGTGGGTCTGAGCCTCAGTGTAGGAGACTGTGGAGCAGGTGCCGCAGGGACCCCACCCTAAGAACAAATCCATAAAATGGGAAAATACAGGAAAAGGCTGTTGGGAAATCTGATGGAACCTAAATGAAAGGAAGGAGGATAGAGGGAAGGACAGATGGACAGAGGGATGGGTGAATAGATGGACAAGTGGATATGGAGATGGGTGGGTGGATGGGGGTGGATTGTGGATGGGTGGGTGAATGGATGGACAAGAGAATGAGGAGATGGGTGGATGGATGGGAGTGGATCACGGATGGGTGGGTGAATGGATGGACAAGTGGATGAGGAGATGGGTGGATGGATGGGGGTGTATCATGGATGGGTGTGTGAATGGATGGACAAGTGGATGAGGAGACGGGTGGATGGATGGGGGTGGATTGCAGATGGGTGGATGAATTCATGGACAAGTAGATGAGGAGATGGGTGGGTGGATGGGGGTAGATCGCAGATGGGTGGGTGAATGGATGGACAGGTAGATGAGGAGATGGGTGGATGGATGGATGGGCATGGATCACGGATGGGTGGGTGAATGGATGGACAAGTGGATGAGGAGATGGGTGGATAGATGAGGGTGGATCGTGGATGGGTGGGTGAATGGATGGACAAGTGAATGAGGAGATGGGTGGATGGATGGGGGTGGATTGCGGATGGGTGGATGAATGGAAGGACAGGTAGATGAGGAGATGGGTGGATAGATGGGGGTGGATCGTGAATGGGTGGGTGAATGGATGGACAAGTGAATGAGGAGATGGGTGGATGGATGGGCGTGGATCACGGAAGGGTGGGTGAATGGATGGACAAGTAGATGAGGAGATGGGTGGATGGATGAATGGGCATGGATCACGGATGGGTGGGTGAATAGATGAACAAGTGGATGAGGAGATGGGTGGATGGATGGGAGTGGATCACGGATGGTTGGGTGAATGGATGGGCAGGTAGATGAGCCGATGGGTTGTTGGATGGGGGTGGATGTTGGCTGGGTGGGGGAATGGATGGACATGGGGATGCGGAGATGGAGGGG